>MDKI01184818.1:0-44956 GCA_005239505.1 Nicotiana paniculata | reverse complement strand
AGTAGTTTATACAAGTCTCTGTGGGTACGATATCTGGACTTAAATCCTATATTACTTGTCGACGACACTTGCGTGTGCATTGGGATTTCGACCAACACTACTCAGTAAAAATTGGGTTTTACAACAAATATCCCGTGTACGCACGCGTCACCTCACGTACACGGTTCTCAAAAATAACAACAGTACCAAATCCTAAGGGGATTTCTCCCATACAAGTTTAGGCAAGCCACTTACCTCGAACCAAGCTCAAATCAATCCGTAAGAATGCCTTTTCCTAGATTATCCAACTCCGAATGTCCCAAATCTATCCAAAAACAATTATATATCATAAATACAACTATAATAGACTAAGCTAATAATGAAATCAAGACTTTAACAAGAAATTCAAAAATCGCGCCTAAAAAGCCTCCCGGGGCCCACGTCCCAAAATCAGATAAAAGCCACAAAATATCAACACCCATTCACTTACGAGTTCACTTGTACCAAAATTGTCCAAATCTGATATCAAAATTTGAATCAAAACACAAAAACTTAGGTGAAGAACTCCCAACCTTTTCACCCAAATTTCTCAACCAAATTCCTTAATTTACTGATGCAATCAACTATAGATTAGTGGAATATAACCATAAACTAGTTAAGAATCACTACCCAAAAGTTCTCTCTGAAAAATCCTTGGATTATCGCCTCATTTTACGCTATCAAAGTCCCAAAATTCAAAATGGGATAATACCCTCGAACTTGGCCCTTTGATGCCCAGTGGTTTCGTATTTGCGGGCCTCCAGTCGCACTTGCAGAAATTCCATCGTACGTGCGTAATGACTTAAGGGGATGGGTCCGCTTCTGCGATAAAAAGGTTGCACCTGCGTGTCCGCGCTTGTTGACCACTGTTCGCTTTTGCGGTTTCCTCCGCGCCTGCGGTTCTATAGCGCATCTGCGGGCAACGCAAATGCGTTGCACTTGCAACCCCTGAACACACATTCCAATCCGCTTCCACGCTTGACCTTACGCACGTCTGATCCCGCACCTGGGGTCTCCCCACCGCAAGTGCGAAACATCAAAAGCCTGAAAACATTAGCAATATGCACAAGTCCAATTTCGATTTGTTAAGCACCTGAAACTTACCCGAGGGGGGCCTCAACCAAACATACCAACAAGTCTTAAAACACCATACGAACTTAGTCGAGCCCTCAAATCACATCAAAAAACGCTAAAAACACGAATAACCATCCAATTCAAACTTAAAGAACTTTGAAACTTATAACTTCTACAATCGATGCCGAAACGTATCAAATTATGTCGGATTGACTTCAAATTTTGCACACAAGTCATAATTGACATTACAGACCTAATCTAACATACAGAATCGGAATCTGACCCCGATATCAAGAAGTCCACTTCTGGCCAAATGTCTAAATTAAACTTTGGCTATTTCAAGCTTAATTCAGCTACAGACCTCCAATTCACAATCCGAACACGCTCCTAAGTCTAAAATCACTCAACGGAGCTAACTAAATCGACAAAACTCCATACCGGAGTTGTCTTCACACAGTTCCAACTATGATCAGAAATTCTAGAACTTAGCCTTTCGCTTTAGGAACTAAGTGTCCAAAATCACTCCGAAACTAAAAACAAAACCTACCGGCAAGTCACGTAAGCAGAAAAAGATATGGGGAAGCAGTAAATAAGGGGATCAGGGTTATTACTCTCAAAATGTCTGGTTGTGCCTTTACATGCAACTAATCCTGCATACCATGAAATAATCAAACATATTGAAATAGATTTCCACTTTATAAGGGAGAAGATAACACAAGTACCGATAACAACAAAGTACATCAACATCATAGATAAACTTGCACATATTCTTACTAAAGGGCTGCGCAGAGTTCAACATAACTACTTCAGTTCCAAGCTAGGAATTTATAACATTATTTGCAATACCTAGCTTGAGGGAGAATCTTGATAAAGGAGTAACTTGATGAAGGGCATTATTGTCTTTTCACTCTGATTCTAACTTAACTATAATTTGAGTAGTTAGTATTTCATTAATGGTAACTGAGTGGTTATATAAGTAGAACTTGTACTTCGTTTACGAGATAAGTAGAATAGTAAAATTTTGATTCACTATTTCTTTTCTGCTCCTCTCGTCTTCTTCTCCCTCTTCTGATTCTTGTAGATACACCCCTACTGTATTTCGTTTAATTTCAAAACTTACCCATTTATAACTGTCACGGCCCAAATTCCCAACCCACGGGAACGTGATGGAGCAAACACTACATCTTGCTAGGCAAGCCAATGTTAGAACTTGATTAACCATTTAAACACAATGATACAATTTAAAATAAACTAAATCTAATAATTCCCAATAATTGTAATCAGGAATAATATTCAATATGTTGAAACGAACCATGAACTACAACCAACCATATAACTGCCCAGGGTTTGGTGTCACAATTCACGAGCCACTAAGAATACTACAAATAATGGGCTGAAAGAATTATATATATGTTTTTGAATGTAATAAAATAGTGTCTATAAAATTAAGAGAAGACTCCGGGAATCTGCGGATGCCAGCAGATCTACCTCGTGTCTCCGAATGATGATGTCAGATACTAAAATCTTCTAACTCTAGCCGGTACCTGGATCTGCACAAAAGAGTGCAGAGTGTAGTATCAGTACAACCGACCCCATGTATTGAGTAAGTGCCGAGCCTAACCTCGACGAAGTAGTGACAAGGCTACGGCGGGGCATTAACTATATAACCTGTGAACAATATATAATAAAGCAAGAAGAAAATAATAATAATAAACTAAATAACCAGTAACTTGCAACAGTAAGTAAAAACAACTCGAATAACTCTTTTTAGGTATCAACTATAATCAACTCCTCAAAATTTCCAAGTTTCAATTAAAATCACAGTATTAAAACCTTTTTAATAAAACCGGAGTTTTCCAAATCCTTATTTTTGAAAATCAGTAAGACATAATTATTCTCCCTTATCGCTTCTTGTTGCGACGCACAACCCGCTTCCACTTGTCCACCCTTATTTCTCCTCTCTATATATATATCACCCTTATTTCTCCTATTGCGGAGTGCAACCTGAGCCAACCTGTCCACCCTTATCACTCTTTGTTGCGGCGTGCAACCCGCTCCCACCAGACATATCATATCAGTTTATTTACGAAAACTTTAACAATTCAGGTCAAGCCTTTCACAATATTTTTGTATCAACACATGTACACAGAAGCTGTAAATCTCATAAACTTCATCAATTATCATTTCACAACAAATCCAACAAGAAATTATATACATGTCGTAACACTGACATCCTGCTCAATCCTTATGTAACATAACAAAACCAAGAGAACAACCAACACTTCCAAAATACTTGAAACAATACTTAGCAATAAGTTAATGAATCCCAATCGACATATAAACATCAATGATCATGAAACAATTAAGCTCGGAAACAAATAATTGAAAACGAGGAAAGGGGTCATGTTAAGCAGATAATTTGGGGGTGCATAGATACTCGTCACATCACCTATACACCACACACATGTAATTTCACATAGCAATTAAGTTGGGGGTTCTTATTCCCTCAAGTCAAGGTTAAAACAAGCACTTACCTCAAATTCGAAGGCCACTCACTTCTCAATTACCGTTTTTCCTTACGAAATTGCCTCTAACCCGCTCGAATCTAATCATAATTAGTTTAATATCATTTATTTATGCTAAAGGAACTAACTTTACTGAAAAATTATTATTTTTCTAAGTTTTCTCAAAAAAAGTTAAAACCCAACTCCGGGCCCGATTGGTCCAAACTCGGGGTTCGGACCAAATTCTGTTTACCCATTCACTCCCAAGCCCGAATATGCAATTAGTTTCGAAATCCGACCCCAATTCGAGGTCAAACTTCGATTTTTTATAAAATTCCCTAATTCTACCCAAACCCTTCATTTTTACCATGAAAATACTTTATTTTGGATTGAAAAGTGATGACAAACATTGGGTAATTGAAAGAGAATAGTTTAGGATTGTTTACCAACACCTTGGGGATGAATTTGTGTGAAGAAAATTGCCTCTAGGTCTTTGTAGTTCGAAAATAGATGAAAAATAGTTCCTGCCCGAGTTTTAAAACCATTTTTATATGACTGGGCAGGCCTTCATCGCGTTTGCGATGGGCCTGCCGCGTTCGCGATGGGTCAGGCCAAATGGCCTTCGCGTTCGCGAGGTCTTGAACGCGTTCGCGTAGAGCTAGGCCCAATGGCCTTTGCGTTTGCGACCAGATGGCTGCGTTCGCATAGAGTAATCGACTCCTTCTCCCCCAGGCCCACTTAACACATCGCGTTCGCGTAGGCCAGCACGCTTTCGCAAAGAACAAAAATTTCCCAGTGCACTTTTAATCTACGAATTCGCGAGTGAAGCAACACGAACGCGAAGAACAAATCAACTGTGCACCAGTAACAGCAAAAACATCAGTTATTCCTAAGTTTAAAATATCCCGTAGCCTATCCGAAATTCAACTGAGCCCTCGGGGCTCTAAACCAAATATGCACGCAAGTCTAAAAACATCATACGGACTCGCTCGTGCGATCGAATCATGAAAATAATATCTAAAACTATAAATTTAACGTCAAAACTCATCATTTTTTTCAAGAACACTTAAAGTTCACTATTTCTCAACTGGACGTCTGAATCATGCCAATTCAACTCTGATTCTCACCAAATTTCACAGATAGGACTTAAATATCATAAAAAACCTGTACCGGGCTCCGGAACAAAAATACAGGCCCAGTACCAATGAGTTCAAACATTAATGCATTTCTTTATTTCCTTAAAAATCCAGCAAAATGATTTTTTTCAAAAATTGATTTCTAAGGCTAGGGACCTCAGAATTCAATTCTGTGCATACGCCCAAGTCCCATATTTTACTGCGGACCTCCCGGGATCATCGGAACACAGATCCGGGTCTGTTTACTCAAAATATTGAACAAAGTCAACTAAAACCAAATTTTAAATTTCAAAAATTACTATTTCTCATATTTTCACATAAAAGCTTTTCGGTTTTACGCCCGGACTGCGCAAGCAAATTGAGGTAATTAAAATTAGTATTTTTAAGGATAATGAGCCTGGAATGGAGTCATAATTTATAAGATGACCCTTTGGGTCATCAAAATCTCCACCTCTAAAACAAACGTTCGTCCTCGAACGGACATAGAAAATTACCTAAACTGGCAAACAAGTGGGGATATCTACTCTGCATGTCCGAATCGGACTCCGAAGTAGCTACCTCAACAGGTTGACCCTTCCACTGCACTCGAACTGAAGGGTAACTATTTGATCTCAACTAATGAAACTGCCGATCTAGAATGGCTACCGACTCCTCCTCATAAGTCAAATCTTTGTCCAATTGGACAGAGCTGAAATCTAACACGTGGGATGGGTCACCATGATATTTTTGGAGCATAGATACATGAAATACTGGATGAAGTGAGGATAACCCTGGAGGTAACGCAAGTCTATAAGCTACCTCCCCCACTCTATCAAGAATCTCAAATGGTCCGATCTACCTAGGGCTCAATTTTTCCTTCTTCCCAAATCTCATGACACCCTTCACGGGCGATACCCGAAGTAATACTCTCTCCAACCATGAATGCCACATCCCGAACCTTATGATCAACGTAACTCTTTTGCCTAGACTGAGTTGCACGAAGTCGATCCTGTATAATCTTAACCTTATCTAAGGACTCTTGAACTAAGTCCATACCCAATAACCGAGCCTCTCCTGGCTCAAACCACCCAACTGGCGATCTACACCGTCTACCATATAATGCCTCATAGGGAGCCATCTGAATGCTCGGCTGGTAGTTATTATTGTAGGCAAACTTCGCTAACGGTAAGAACTTATCCTAAGAACCTCCAAATTCAATAACACAAGCACGGAGCATATCCTCTAGAATCTGAATAATACGCTCAGACTGCCCATCCGTCTGATGATGAAATTCTATGCTCAACTGAACTTGGGTACCCAACTCTCGCTGAACTTCCTTCCAAAAGTGCGAGATAAACTACGTACCTCGATCAAAAATGATAGACACGGGTACACCGTGAAGGCCAACAATCTCTCGAACATATATCTCTACCAATCGCTCCAAAGTGTAAGTACTTTCCATTAGAATGAAATGTGCTGATTTAATCAGCCTATCCACAATAACCCAAATGGCGTCGAACTTCCTCTAAGTCGTGGGAGTCCAACAACAAAGTCCATAATTATACGCTCCCACTTCCACTCAGGAATCTCTATCTGCTGAAGTAAACCACCGGATCTCTAGTGCTCATATTTAACAGGTTGGCAATTCAAACAACGATCCACATAAGAAACAATATCCTTTTTCATCCTTCGCCACCAGTAGTGTTGTCGCAAGTCCTGGTACATCTTGGAAGCACCCGGGTGAATAGAATACTTAGAACTATGAGCTTTTTCAAGAATCAAATCACGAAAGCCATTAACATTAAGCACACATTTACGACCCTGCATCCTCAAAAAAACATCATATCCAACTGTAACCTTCTTGGCACCACTGTTCCAAACGGTGTCCCTAAGGACCATCTAGTGCGGATCATCATCCTGCCAATCTCTAGTACGCTCAAATAAGGAAGAACAAGCAATTGTACAAGCTAGAACATGTCTGGGAGAAATATCCAACCTCACGAACTGATTAGCCAACGTCTGAATATCTTAATATAAAGGTCTCTCACCAACTGGAATATATGCAAGGCCGCCCATACTTACTGCTTTTCTACTCAATGCATCGGCCACCACATTGGCCTTTCCTGGATCATACAATATAGTAACATTGTAATCTTTCAATGACTCTAGCCATCCATTTGTCTCAAATTAAGATCCTTTTGCTTGAACAAGTACTGGAGGCTATGATGATCCGTGTAAACCTCACATGGCACGCCATAAAGATAGTGCCTCCATATTTTCAATGCATGAACAATGGCTGTCAACTCTAAGTCATGGATATGATAATTCTTCTCATGAATCTTTAACTACCGAGACGCATATGCTATCACCCTGCCCTCTTGCATCAATACCGCTCCCAACCCAACACGGGAAGCATCAAAATATACCGTGAAAGATCCTGAACCTAATGGTAACACCAATACCGGCGCTGAAGTCAAGGCTGTCTTGAGCTTTTGGAAGCTCACCTCACACTCATCCGACCATTTAAATGGGGCACCCTTCTGAGTCAATCTCGTCATCGGGGCTGCTATAGACGAGAATCCCTCCACAAAACGATGATAGTATCCCGCCAAACTCAAGAAGCTCCTGATTTCCGTGGTTGAAGTGGGCCTAGGCCAGTTCTTGACTGCCTCTATCTTTTCAGAATCTACCTGAATACCCTCTGCTGATACAATGTGACCCTAGAAAGCTACTAAATCTAACCAGAATTCACACTTTGAAAATTTTACATACAACTGATTATCCCTCAAAGTCTGGAGTGCTATACAGAGGTTCTACTCATGATCCTCCCGACTTGTTCGAAAGGTTGTTTTAGGAACATCGGACGCCCTAATATTCAACTGATGGTAGCCTGATCTCAGATCGATTTTTGAAATCACACTGGCACCCTGAAGCTGATCAAATAAATCATCAATTCTCAGCAATGGATACTTATTTTTGATAGTAACTTTATTCAACTATCGCTAATCTATGCACATTCGCATCGATACATCCTTCTTCTTTACGACCAAAATCGGTGCACCCCAAGGCGAGACACTATGCCTGACGAAACCTTTATCAAGCAGGTCTTGCAACTGTTCTTTCAATTCTTTCAATTCTGGTGGGGCCATCCGGTAAGGAGGAATAGAAATGGGCTGAGTGTCCGGAGAAACATCAATACAAAAATCGATATCCCTGTCGAGTGGCATCCTCGGCATGTCTGCAGGAAACACTTCAGGAAATTCCCGAACAATAGGAACTGACTCTATTGAAGAAACCTCGACATCAGAATCATGGGTATGATCCAAGTAACCCAAACATCCCTTCTCAACCATGCGACGAGCCTTGGCATAAGAAATCAATCTGTTGGGAGAATGACCAGGAGTCCCTTTCCATTTTAACCGAGGAAATCTCGGCAAAGCTAAAGTAACTATCTTGGTGTGACAACCAAGATGGCATAATAAGGTGACAACCAATCCATGCCCAATATGACATCAAAATCGACCATGTCAAGAAGCAACAGGTCTACACTAGTTTCAAGAACCTCAATAATGACTACACACAAATGATATACACGATCTACAACAATAGCATCCCCCACCGGCGTAGACACCTAAACAGGATCACTCAAGGAATCGCGGGGCACAACCAAATATGAGGAAAAATAGGATGACACATAAGAATAAATATACCTCGGATCAAATAAAACTAAAGCATCTTTATTACAAACTAAAATGGTACCTGTGGTAACTGCATCGGAGGACTCCGCCTCGAGTCTGGCTGGAAATGCATATAATCGGGGTTAGGCCCCTCCACCCTGAACTGCATCATCGGGAGTACCCCTGATAGGTGTTCCTCCACCTCTAACTTTCTGACCTCTTCCTCTGACTACCTGACCCCTACCCCTGGCTGGCTGGGAAGGTGGTGTTTCAGCTGGTGCCGAAACTATAGCACGAGAATTCTGGTACTGAGGCTGATTACCCAAAAATTTTGGACAAGATCTCTGAATTTGCCCATACTCACCACACTCATAACACCCATCCTGATACTGAGGCTGACCCCGACGAACGGTCTAACCACGATAATAACTCTGAAGAGGAGGTGCTCTGATAGGGGCTGACTCATCAGAATAAGGCAAGTAAGAATCACGACCACCTGAGGCACCATGGGATGTCTTAAGTGCTGAATTAAATGGTCTGGCCTCTACCCTAAGTATCTCTGCCTCCAGAAGAGGCACCGCTAAATCTACCGGAATGGCGAAGTCTCTTGTCTGACCCCTAACCTCCATCCCGAGAACCGTCTCAACTCTCCTGGCCACATTTGCCGCATCCTAAAATGAAATCTCGGTCCCTATCTCCTTATCTATCTGCATCCTGATGGTCTGGGCAAGGCCCTCAATAAATCTCCTAACCCTCTCCCTCTCTGTGGGCCTCTCCCTCTCTGTGGGCAATAGAAGAATAGCATGTCGAGCCAAATCCACAAAATGATACTCATACTGGGTAACTGTCATGCTGCCCTGCTGAAGACGCTCAAACTGACGACGCTTCTCTTCTCTTCTAGTGATAAGAAAAAACTTCTCCAAAGAGAAAACTGATCTAAGTCAGAGCAGGTGACCCAGCTGGTCTAGTAAACAAAAATCCCTCCACCATTTCTTGGCGAAAATAGTCATCTGAAACACGGTGAAATCGACCCCATTTGTCTCTAAAATACCCATATTACGAAGAACCTCGTGACAGCTGTCCAGATATTCCTGAGGATCCTCTGAGGTAGCACCACTGAAGTGAATAGGGAAAAGTTGTCCAATCTCCATAAAGCATTGGAAGTCATAGTTTCCCCCTCAGCAATCGAAGCTGCAGCAACTGTCTGAACTACCCCAACTGGGTTGGCTGCTGGGGTCTGGATCTGAGGAGTAGTCTGATCAGGAGTCTGGGTAACTGGAGTCTGGACCCCTCCTCCAGCCTGAGATACGGCTGCTGCAACAGGGAGTGCACCAGTCTGGGTTGCACTCTCTATAAGGCCAACTAATCGGACCAAAGCATCCTGAAGCACCGGGATAACAATAAACCCCTCTAGGACTTGAGCTTGTCCAGCTGGAACGGTCTGAACTGGATCTCGCCCCCCCATATATCTCAATCTGGGGCTCCGTAGCTGGGGGCTACAGTATGAGCAACGGGCTGAGTCATGCCCCTGCCTCGGCCTCTGCCCCTAATGGGAGCTGCAACTGCTGGAAGACCGGACTGTTAGTCAGCGAAAGAAGAAGCACATGTTACCGCAATCTGTGAGAGAGTAGAAGAGTTCAATCAGTATTTGAGGTACCAAGAATCGCACCACACAGTAGAAATAAAAGCTGAATTTGTTCCTAACTTCATAGCCCTTAGGAGATAAGTACAGACGTCTCCGTACCGATCCCTTAGACTCTATCAAGCTTGTTCGTGAATTGTGAGACCTATGCAATCTAGTGCTCTGATACCAAATTGTCACGACCCAAATTCCCAACACACAGGATCGTGATGGCGCCTAACACCACACTTGCTAGGAAAGCCAATGTAAGAACTTGATTAGCCATTTTCCTTTGAATATTTACTTAAACATAATGAGACAATTTAAAATAAACCAAATCAAATAATTTGAAATAATTGTAATCAGGAATAATATTCGATATGATGAAACAAACCACGAACTACAACCAACCATATAACCACCCAGGGTCTGGTATCACAATTCACGAACCACTAATGTAACGACCCGACCGGTCGTTTTGAGCTCTAGCACGCCGTTCAGCAGTTTGAGGTCATGAGTAGCTCCGTTTTAGGTGTTATGACTTGTAGGTGTGGTCGGAATTTAATTTCGGGAAGTTCGGAGTCAAATTGGAAGGAAAATTCTCATATTAGAAGCCTTAAGTTGGAAAAAATTGACTAAGATTGGAATTTTGAGTAAATGACCTCCGAATTAGGATTTAAAGGTTCCTGTAGGTTTTTATGATGATTTCGAACTGGGGTGTATGTCCGGATCGAGCTTTGGGTAACCCAGGAGTGTTTCAGTGTAAATAGTGGAAGTTAGCAATTTTGAAGAAATTTCCTAAGTTTGGCTTGAAGCGCATTTCAGTGATATTGATGTCTGTTTGGGATTTAGATCCTGGTACTAGCTTTGTATGGTGATTCTGGAGTTGGGAGCGCGATCAGAAGTGAATTCGGATGTCCGTAGGTCATTTTGAAGTCATTTGGCTAAAGATAGAAATTTGAAGATTTTTGAGAAATCTGACCAGAAGTGGGAATTTTGATATCAGGGACGGAATGTGATTCCGAAAGTTGGAGCAGGTCCGTAATGTCAAATATGACTTGTGTGCAAAATTTAGGGTCAATCGGACGTGATTTGATAAGTTTTCGGCATCGGATGTGGAAGTTTGAAATTTCAAAGTTCATAAAGTTTGGATTTGGGTGCGATTCATGGTTTCAGCATTGTTTGATGTTATTTTAGGCCTCAAGCAAGTCCGTGGGATGTTATGAGATTGAGTCGTGTGATTGGACGGGGTCCCGGGGGCCTCGGGTGTGTTTCCGGACAAGCTCGGACCATTTCTTTCTATATTTTGCTGCTGCTGTTTCTGGTGTATCTGGTGTGCTCCGCGATCGCGGTCCCTTGTGTGCGATCGCAGAGAAGGAAAATTGAGGGATGTTGGATTGGCTTGTGCATTCGCGGTGAAGGTAGTGTGAACGTGGTGTCTTGGGTTGTGATCTCTACGTGAACGCGAGGGTAAGGTGTGCAAACGCGTAGAGGAAAGGGAAGTTGGGGGCCTGGGGGCCGTTTGTCCTATGCGAACGCACAGGGAGGCCTGCGAACACGGAGGGTCAGGGCAGTTGCCCTTCGCGAACGCACTCAGGGTGTCACGAACGCAGAGAGGAAATTGGGGCCTGGGAAAATTACTTTAAAGGCGAGATGTTGGCCATTTTCTTCATTTGTTTCATTGATGTGGGCGATTTTGAGGAGCTTCAAGAGGGGATTTTCATCAAGCATCAATAGGTAAGTGATTCCTTCTCATTCCAAGTTAAATATTTTATGCATGGATTTGAGCATGAAAAATTGGGATTTTGAAGAAAACCTAGAAATTTGGTAATTTGGATTTTAGCCACGAATTGAGCATGAATATTTAAGTAAATTGTATATTTGAACTAGTAAAGATATGGTTAGAGTTTATCTTTGAGAAATTTCAAAATTCGGGCACGTGGGCCCGAGGAAATTTTAGTCAATTCCTTGAGCGGAGATAGGAGTTTATATAATTTGGATTATTAACAAATATTAGAGTATATTTTCATTGGTTTGCCGTTATTTGGTTAGTTTTGGGGCGTTGTGCATCAATTGGAGTCATTAGAAGGGCTTGGAAGCCGGTTATGGAATTTCGGAGCGAGGTAAGTCTCCTTTCTAACTTTGTGAGGGGGAATTGTCCCCTAGTTGAACTAATTAAATATTTGCTAATATTTGTGGGGGCTACGTGCGCACAAGGTGATGGGAGTCCGTGCGTAGCTACTATTATGCTTATGTCCGGGTAGCCTAGAACACACTAGCATGCTTTACTTGTTGTACTTGCAACCTTGTTGGTAAAACGAGACTGTCTAATCTCATTGAATTAGTAAATGAGTACTTAGGTAGGTTAAACTTCTTTTTCTTAATCATATAAAAAGCGAATGTATCCTTTTTCGGCTAAATAATCCCTAATAAATTTTGGATTTACTACTTGAATGGACCTATTTATATGCGGGTAACCGAGTCGCAGGTATGATTCACGAGCGGGGTAACTCTATAATTCATATGTAACTGATTCGCATGTATGATTCGCGAGCGGGGGTAAATCCTCCTGCCACACTCTTATGGGATCGGGCCATTCGCCTCGGCAGGATTTATGTACCACACTCTTATGGGATCGGGCCGTTCGCCTCGGCAGGATTTATGTACCACACTCTCATGGGAGCAGGCCATACGCCACGACGAATATGAAAGATACATCTATGGTTCGCGTCGTTCGACCCTTTGGCAGTGCACAATTTACTTTTATGTTCGATTGGGCCGTACACCTCGGCATTTCCTTTGCTATGTACTTACTATCCCTATTGAATCGTGCATAATGTTTGGCTAGAAGCCAGTGTACCTAAGGGTTTTCCCTAAATTGAAGTATAATAACCTTTTGGTGAAGCTGTATCTATGTATATGTTTTGGTTACGGAAGTAAATTGTAAATTGAGAGGTGAATAAAAAATAAGGAAGGGATCATACCGTGTAATTATACCCGTTTGATATATACTCTTACTTTGTTTCGTATTGATTCATTTTGTTACTATACCTGATATTAATTGACTTCTAGCAAGTGTCTAATTCGACCTCTCATCACTACCTATCCTAGGTTAGGCGGGATATTTACTGAGTACACATTGTTTTCGTACTCATGCTACACTTGCTGTGCATTTTGTTGCATAGGTACCTTCATAGCAAAGTGGTTGACTTGGAGACTTAGACGGGCTGCATCATCCGGAGATGACCTGCAGCCGGCTGATTCTTCCTCATATGTATTTGTATTTTATTTTGAATTCCTTGTCCAATTTGTATCTCGGACAAGCTTTGTAATAATTGTATAAATTCTTAGAAATTGCTCATGTACTTGTGTCACCGGGTTCTGGGATGTGTTTGGGGTGTATTTTATCAAAATTGAATATTGGACTGTTATTTCTACTTAATGGATTTTATTTGGATATTACGTGTTAAGTGAAAGGTAATGATTTCAAAAAAATTCTAAAACGGAAAATTTAACTTAACCCTTTAACGATTGGCTCGCCTGATAGTGGTGTCCGGCGCCATCACGACCTTATGATTTTTGGGTCGTGACAACATGGTATCAGAGCACTAGGTTCCTTTAGGTTTCACGAGTCATGATCAAGTCCAGTAGAGTCTTGCGGATCGGTACAGAGACGTCTGTACTTATCTTCGAGAGGCTAAATGGCTGTTAAGAGTACTTCCCTTCTTGATTACTCATCATGTGGTTTGACTCCCTTAAGGCTTGTGCCTATGTTTCTTCCTACTCAATGTTATACGTCGCGAAGCGCTTTCTATAAATCGAGAATTTGAGGAATTGTAATGGTGCTACAGATATGGTGCGTGATGTTTTCTGTACATAGTTGTTTGGGTTGTTGTTGTCGCCCTGCAGAAGGATATTATGGTGTTCCAGCTCAGTAGCTGTGTTTCTGAGAGCCTTGAGGCTATGGTCAGGTAGTGATGATATTTACGATTGGTTATCGCGCGATGTGAGTGTGATGGTAGGATGTTTGCCCATATGTAGGAGCAATGAATGACTTGAAGGGAGGTTTTCTCAGAGTGTGATTTCAAGATTTCAGTATTTTAGTTCGGTAGAGGAAAGGCATTTGGATTATAAATGGTCAGGTTTTGGATTGATAAAGTAGTAAGACTTGGTCTTTTCAAGTAAGGTGGGATATTCACCTGTGATGTGATATCGTCGTCATTGATCGAATGGAATGTGTTAAGTTCGTTGGTGCTATGGTTTCTTCGGTTACTAGGGGTCAGAGTATTGTGAAGAAGTATTGAAGAATGCGGTTGGCAGAGACCGTGAGGTATGGTGGTTCAGTATTGGATAAGTATTGATGATGAAGGCAGCTCGAGAAAGATGATCCTCGGAGAGTTAAAAGTCGTGGTGACCTGATGGTTTAAGAGCTACAGAGAATGATATTGAATTGGGTAGCACGATTAAGGCAGCCAGGTGGTGCTTAAAGGAATCAGGTTAACCAAAGTGGGAGAGCGGCAGCATAGTGGTGAAATAGATGATGTTGTAGCGCATTTAGTAGATGTCCATGAGAAGCGAACAGACTGGTAAAGTTGGTGAATGAGAACAAGCTTAGGATGAAGTATTGATGTCATAGAGATAGTGCAGTACATCATCGTTGGAAGGTTTTAGTTGGTGATTTACATATGTGGGTTGTCTCCTATGAGTAGGTTAGCAGTTGTGTGGTTAGCAAGTTTCTGTGAGGGATTCTAGTGGCTATTCGGTAGGAGGCAGAATGGGAGAATGATGCTACAGAATCGGAATTTTTAGGGAATGCTGACAGAAGAATTCGGAAGAATTGGGCGTATTGGTCAAGCAGGATCATGTTAACAAAGGAGAAAGGATCTCAACAGGGTCTAGAGTGGTGCAAGGAGTAGCTTCGGGCTAAGTGGGGGAGTTCCACCGCCTGCAGTTGGGTTGTAGGATTGTCTTCTCATGGGGTTGTGGATTGTCGGCATATTGGCAAGTTAGTACATCTAAGGGAAAGGAGTAGAATGGTAATTGTGCATGGGATTTGATAAATATGTGCACAAGTTGGTCCTATTAGACCAGGGTTAGGTTTTGGGATATTCAAAATTTATGCTTAAGGCATGGGCGAGCTGTAGGGTAGTGACTCAATCACGTGCTTCATTGAAAAGGGTGTTCATGTGCTAGAAGAGACTTGGAGTTGATTGTATTTGGGTCCAGCCAGAGTGGGTGACTCTCAATAGCGGTCCTACTGAATTTAAAAGTTAAGAATGTGGCGTTTAGGGGTTTCAGACAGCAGTATGATTAAGAGTCGAGCTTTTGCAGTATAATTTCTGAGAAAAGGGAAGGTGGTTGGGGTGTTCTATGATATGTTTCAGCGTGCAGAATAGTATTAGGAGAGTGAGAGAAGTAAACTCCGGGGTGTAGGAATATTATCAGGGGGTATGAGCCGGGTTGTGAGATTGAGACAGCAAGGTCTCGTGAATCAAGGCCACTCGGGATGAGTGAGGATTGAGTTTGTTATGAGTTGAATGGGGTTACTATTACTTCTGAGGAAATTAAGGATAATTAGAGAGAAGATGGATTGGTTAGCCATGGTTGAAATGGCACATGTACGATAGTGATCAGTTTCGTCAGTGTGATTAAATTATGCATGTGGTTTGGGCCGGTGTGTGTGGGGCTTGTCGGCCGTCATAATAGATTTCATGTTATGGTGGTTCAAACCACTACATAAGGATTTGCATGTTGGGTGATTGTGAGAATTCACTTGAGTGTTGTTATTGTTCTCTTGAATTAAGGTAAGTAAGAGGTTTCTATATGATGAGGTGTTTCCCCTATTAGTGGATCAGGAGTTATGATGGAATTCTTGCGCTATTTCATATTGGCATGTTAGGTGCAGTAGTCAGCGTGGAGCTGGAAGTAAGGACCAGGGTTGCGGTTCGGTGTTGACAAGGATGTCTTGAGCTCGGATGAGCAAGACAAAGTGACTTGGAAGTTCAGAGTAAGCTGGTGTTATCTTCAGTGCCACCTGAGATCGATATTCGGTAATGGAGGTACAAACTTGTTACCTCGTGGAAGGTCGTGGAAGCGTGACCACGGGAAGATGGTATAAGTGTGACAGGTAGTCACCTGATTGATTGAAGATTTAGACCAAGTATAAGGGGGTGCAATATTGCTTATTTCGAAATTTATGCCTGGAAGGTGTTCGGTTTAGTTGGTTGTGCATTGTGGGGTGTTCTCCCAGCTATGATGGTTGTTCTTGCGTGTTATGAGATAAAGTGGGTTACTATGGACCCAGGTAAGGCTATCAGCCTAGTTCAGTGCTAGCAGAATCGACTTGGAGTGTGTGAATGGATTAAAACAAGATTATGGGCGTCATGTGAGTTAGATGTGTTCATTTCAGTATAGCGTTTCTCAAGGAGGGGTGTTGGAATATCAAATGTTGTTTCGTCTTCGTCAGATTCATGTGATATTATGATTGTGCAGTATGAGTTTTGAAGAGGCTTGATAAATTCTTATGCATTGAAATTCCGCGTAGTGACGAGGTTATGTGAGCGGGATGGCTCTTGAGATTCAGATTTTATATCGCACCTCAGTTGTGCTCGAGTTTCGTAGCATATGGCTCTATCAGTCCCCAGAATGTTATGATGCACTTAGCGTGCTTGTGACTAGTATTCAATAAATTGTAATAATGAGCAATTCAGCTCCGTGTATATTTCCTTATGTGAATTTTTTGATGGGATCGGGTGGCACGCCGCTATGGGTATGTTATTTGGATCAGGTTGCACGCCGCAACAGTGTGATAATGAGTAAGGTTCCTATATTTTTTTTTTCTTGTGTTTTACTTCCTATTCTCCGAGGAAAGTTCCTATAAGTTACGTGAGTCGATTAGTCCCTTCCTGAGTCATTTCCTTAGGTATCATGTTCGAATTGTGGCCTATTGGCGCATTGTGGAATCGTGTGAGACTGTTGGTCATGTCTGGGGTGATTGGTTGTTTGAACAGTTCATACTGGGTGAGACGAGATTATTGAATCAGGGATCAAGTGCGATAAGATTATGTGAAATACATTAAAGGACAGTTACCCCTATTGGTTCGTAATAAGATGATGGTCCTAGTCAAGAGGAAGGATTCAATGTTTGTTTAACTCCGCAATTTGTTAGAATTTCTACACATCTTCTCTGTTGTGGTGGTATCGCCAGCATTATAGCAGGATGTATATATATATATCATAAGGTGTATTGGGAGTATCAGATTCGTGGAATTTTGGCTATTAAGGTTCAGGGAGTGTCATTGTGGTCAGGTGATGAATTATGAGGTGCATGGTGCTAATTCAGCAAAGGTATGCAGTCGTGTTCTGGTATATCGTGTAGTAGTTGATACGGTGTTTATATATTGGAACTAGGCTTGGCAGAGAAATTTCAGGTGTTGGAACTGGATTCTGAACCTATTATATGGATAAAAGAAGAAATATTCAGATCTGATCAAGCTAATGTACTCAGTTGGGTTGTGGTAGCACAGGCAGGTGCGCGAAGTGTTAAATAGTGAATTTAGATAACTCTAGATCAGTTATTGGCACGTTCGAGGACGAACGTCTGTTCAAGTGGGGGAGAATGTAACGACCCGACCGGTCGTTTTGAGCTCAAGCGCGTCGTTCCGCGGTTTGAGTTCATGAGCAGCTCCGTTCAAGGTCTTATGACTTGTAGGTGTGGTCGGAATTTAATTTTGGGAAATTCGGAGTCAATTTGGAAGGAAAATTCTCATTTTAGAAGCCTTGGAAAAAATTGACTAAGATTGGAATTATGAGTAAATGACATCTGAATCAGGATTCGAAGGTTCCTGCAAGTTCGTATGATGATTGCAGACTAGGGCGTATGCTCGGATCGGGCTTTGGATAAATCGGGAGCGTTTCGGTGTATATTGTGGAAGTCAGCAATTTTGAAGAAATTTTCTAAGTTTGGCTTGAAGCGCATTTCAGTGATATTGATGTCCGTTTGGGATTCCGAGCCTAGGAATAGCTTCGTATGGTGATTCTGGAGTTGGGAGCGCGATCGAAAGTGAATTCGGATGTCCGTAGGTCATTTTGAAGTCATTTGGCTAAAGATAGAAATTTAAAGGTTTTTGAGAAATTCGACCGGAAGTGGGAATTTTGATATCGGGGTCGTAATGCGATTCCGAAAGTTGGAGCAGGTCCGTAATGTCGAATATCACTTGTGTCCAAAATTTGGGGTCAATCAAACGGGATTTGATAGGTTTCGGCATCGGATGTGGAAGTTTGAAATTTCAAAGTTCATAAAGTTTGGATTTGGGTGTGATTCGTGGTTTTGGCATTATTTGATGTGATTTGAGGCCTCGAGAAAGTCCATGGGATGTTATGGGACTGAGTCGTGTGTTTGGACGGGGTCTCGGGGGCCTCGGGTGTGTTTCGGGGCAAGTTCAAACCGTTTTTTCTCTGTTTTGCTGTTGTTGTTTCTGGTGTGCTCCGCGATCGCTGTCCCTTTTGTGCGATCGCGGAGAAGGAAAATGGAGGGATGCTGGATTGGCTTGTGCGTTCGCGGTGAAGGGAGTGCGAACGCGATTTCTTGGGTTGTGATCTCTATGCGAACGCGGGGTAAGGTGTGCGAAAGCGTAGAGGAAAGGGGAACTGGGGATCTGGGCGGCCGTTTGGCCTATGCGAACGCACAGGGAGGCCTGCGAACGCACATGGAGGCCTGCGAACACGGAGGGTCAGGGCATTTTCCCTTCGTGAACGAACTCAAGGTGTCGCGAACGCAGAGAGGAAATTGGGGCCTGGGCAGATTAATTTAAATGCGAGATGTTGGCCATTTCCTTCATTTTTTTTATTGATGTGGGCAATTTTGAGGAGCTTCAAGAGGGGATTTTCATCAAGCATCAATAGGTAAGTGATTCCTTCTCATTCCAAGTTAAATACAAGGTTTATGCACGGATTTGAACATGAAAAACTGTGGGAAAAAATTGGGATTTGAAGAAAACCTAGAAATTTGGTAATTTGGATTTTAGCCACGAATTGAGCATGAATATGTGAGTAAATTGTATATTAGAACTAGTAAATCTATGGGTAGAGTTTATCTTCGAGAAATTTCTGAATCTGGGCACATGGGTCCGTTGTCATTTTGGTCAATTCCTTGAGCGGAGATAGGAGTTTATATAATTCGGATTATTAACAAATATTAGAGTATATTTTCATTGGTTTGTCGTTATTTGGTTAGTTTTGGGGCGTTGTGCATCAATTGGAGTCGTCGGAAGGGCTTGGAAGCCGGTTATGAAATTTCGGAGCAAGGTAAGTCTCCTTTCTAACTTTGTGAGGGGAATTGTCCCCCTAGGTGAACTAATTAAATATGTGCTACTATTTGTGGAGGCTACGTGCGCACGAAGTGACGGGAGTCCGTGCGTAGCTACTATTATGCTTATGTCCGGGTAGCCTAGGACCCACTAGCATGCTTTACTTGTTGTACTTGCAACTTTGTTGGTAAAACGAGACTGTCTAATGTCATTGAATTAGTAAAGGAATACTTAGGTAGATTAAGCTTATTTTTCTTAATCATGTAAAAACAGAATGTATCCTTCTTCGGCTAAATATTTCCTGATAAATTTTGGATTTACTACTTGAATGGACCTATTAATATGCGGGTACGCGAGTCGCAGGTATGATTTACGAGCGGGGTAACTCTATAATTCATATGTAACCGCTTCGCATGTATGATTCGCGAGCGGGGTAAATCCTCCTACCACACTCTTATGGGATCGGGCCGTTCTCCTCGGCATGATTTATGTACCACACTCTTATGGGATCGGGTCGTCCGCCTCGGTAGGATTTATGTACCACACTCTCATGGGAGCGGGCCATACGCCACGGCGGATTGAAAGATACATGTATGGTTTGCGTCGTTCGACCCTTCGGCAGTGCACAATTTAATTTTTTGTTGGATCGGGCCGTACGCCTCGACATTTCCTTTCCTATGTACTTACTATCCCCATTGAATCGTGCATAATGTTTGGCTAGAAGCCAATGTACCTAAGGGTTTTCTCTAAATTGAAGTATAATAACCTTTTGGTGAAGCCGTATCTATGTATATGTTTTAGTTACGGAAGTAAATTGTAAATTGAGAGCTGAATAAATTGTAAATAAGGGATCGTACCGTGTAATTATACCCATTTGATATATACTCTTACTTTGTTTCGTATCGATTCATTTTGTTACTATTCCTGATATTAATTGACTTCTAGCAAGTGTCTAATTCGACCGCTCGTCACTACCTCTCTGAGGTTAGGCGGGATACTTACTGAGTACAGTTGTTTTCGTACTCATGCTACACTTGATGTGCATTTTGTTGCATAGGTACCTTCATAGCAAAGTGGATGACTTGGAGACTTAGACGGGCTGCATCATCCGGAGACGACCCGCAGCCGGCAGAGTGTTCCTCATATTTATTTGTATTTTATTTTAAATTTCTTGTTCAATTTGTATCTCGGACAAGCTTTGTAATAATTGTATAAATTCATAGAAATTTCTCATGTACTTGTGTCACCGAGTTCTAGGATGTGTTTGGGATGTATTTTATCAAAATGGAATATTGGACTATTATTTCTATTTAATGGATTTTATTTAGATATTACGTGTTAAGTGAAAGGTAATGATTTCATAAAAATGCTAAAACAGGAAATTTAACTTAACCATTTAATGATTGGCTCACCTGAAAGTGGTGTCCGGCGCCATCACGACTTTATGGATTTCGGGTAGTGACAACTAAGAATACTAGAAATAATGGGCTGAAAGAATTATATATCTGTTTATGAATGTAATAAAACAGTGTCTATAAAATTTAGAGAAGACTCCAGGAATCTGTGGACGCCAGCAGATCTACCTCGTGTCTCCGAATGATGATGTCAGCTACTAAAATCTCCTAACTCTGGCCGGTACCTGGATCTGCACAAAAGAGTGCAAAGAGTGTAGTATCAGTACAACCGACCCCATTTACTGAGTAAGTGCCGAGACTAACCTCGACGAAGTAGTGATGAGGCTACGGCGGGGCATTAACAATAGAACCTGTGAACAATATATAATAAAGCAAGAAGGAAATAATAATAATATGTAAACTAAATAACCAATAACTTGCAATAGTAAGTAAAAACAACTCAGATAACTCTTTTCAGATATCAACTATAATCAAATCCTCAAAATTTCCAAGTTTCAATTAAAATCATAGTAAAAAATCAGAGTATGAAAACTTTTTTAATAAAGTCAGAGTTTTCCAAATCCTTATTTTTCAAAATCAGTAAGACATAATTATTCTCTCTTATCGCTCCTTGTTGCGACGCGCAACCCACTCCCACCTGTCCACCATTATTACTCCTCCCTATATATATATCACCCTTACTTTTTCTATTGCGGCATGCAACCCAATCCCACATGTTCACCCTTATCACTCCTTGTTGCGGCGTGCAACCCGCTCCCACCATACATATCATATCAGTTTATTTACGAAAACTTTCACAATTCAGGCCAAGCCTTTCACAATATTTTTCTATCAACAACTATAAACAGAAGTTGTAAAGCTCATAAACTTCATCAATTATCATTTCAAAACGAAACCAACCGAAAATTATATACATATCGTAACACTGACATCCAGCTCAATCCTTATGTAACATAACAAAACCAAGAAAACAGCCAACACTTTCAAAATACTTGAAACAATGTTTAACAATAAGTTAACGAATCCAAATCCACATATAAACATCAATGATCATGAAACAATTAAGCCCGGAAGCAAATAATTGGAAACGGGGAAATGAATCATGTTAAGCAGATAATTTGGGGGTGCATAGATACTCGTCACCTCACCTATACACTACACACATGTAATTTCACATAGCAATTAAGTTGGGGATTCCTATTCCCTCAAGTCAAGGTTAAACCAAACACTTACCTCAAATTCTCAGTCCACTCACTGCTCAATTACCGTTTTTCCTTTCGAAATTGCCTCTAACTCACTCGAATCTAATCATAATTAGTTTAATATCATTAATTTATGCTAAAGGAACTAACTTTACTGAAAAATCATTGTTTTCCTAAGTTTTCTCAAAAAACGTTAAAACCCAACCCCGGGCCCGCTTGGTCCAAACTCGGGGTTCAGACCAAATTTCGTTTACCCATTCACCCCCGAGCCCGAATATGCAATTAGTTTCGAAATCCGACCCTAATTTGAGGTTAAAATTTGATTTTTACAAAATTTCCTAATTCTACCCAGACCCTCAATTTTTACCATGAAAATTCTTGATTTTGGATTGAAAAGTGATGAAAAATATTGGGTAATTGAAAAAGAAGTGTTTAGGATTGTTTACCAACACCTTGGGGATGAATTTGTGTGAAGCAAATCGCCTCTAGGTCTTTCTTAGTTCGAAAATAGGTGAAAAATAAGTTCTGCCCGAGTTTTAAAACTGTTTTTATATGACTGGGCAGGCCTTCATCGCGTTTGCGATGGGCCTGCCGCGTTCGCAATGGGTCAGGCCCAATGGCCTTTGCGTTTGCGGGGTCTTGAACGCGTTCGCGTAGAGCTAGGCCCAGTGGCCTTCGCGTTAGCGACCAGGTGGCCGCGTTCGCATAGAGTAATCGGCTCCCTCTCCCCCAGGACCACTTAAGACATCGCGTTCGCGTGAGCCAGCACGCATTCACGAATAATAAAAATTGCCCAGTGCACTTTTACTCTACCTGTTTGTGAGTGAAGCAAAGCGAACTCAAAGAACAAATCAATTGTGCACCAGTTACATCAAAAACAACAGTTCTTCCTAAGTTTAAAACATCCGGTAGCATATCTGAAACTCACCCGAGCCCTCGGGCTCTAAACCAAACATGCACGCTAGTCTAAAAATATCATTCGAACTTGCTCGTGCGATCCGATCATGAAAATAACATCTAAAACTATGAATTTAACCTCAGAACTCGTCATTTTTTTCAAGAACACTTAAAGTTTACTATTTCTCAACCGGACGTCCGAATCACGTCAACTCAACTCCGATTCTCACCAAATTTCACAGATAGAACTTAAATATCATAGCAAACCTGTATCGGGATCCGGAACCAAAATACGGGCCCGATACCAATGAGTTCAAATATTAATTTATTTCTTTATTTCCTTAAAAATCCAGCAAAATAATTTTTTTCAAAATTGATTTCTAAGGATAGGGACCTCAGAATTCAATTCCGGACATACGCCCAAGTCCCATATTTTACTGCGGACCTGCAGGGATCGTCGAAACACAGATCCGTGTCCGTTTACTCAAAATGTTAAACAAAGTCAACTAAAACCAAATTTTAAATTTCAAAAATTACTATTTCTCATATTTTCACATAAAAGCTTTCCGGTTTCACGCCTGGACTGTGCATGCCAATCGAGGTAATTAAAATTAGTCTTTTTAAAGCTAATGAGCCTGGAATGGAGTCTTAATTTATAAGATAACCTTTTGGGTCATCACAATAACATATATCCTAAAGTATAAAATTTTTACTATCCTAAAGTATAAAATTATAATTATAGAAACATAATGGGCACTGAAAAACTTCAGTTAATATCCATTCACATATACAATATATGGATCATGATGTTCACAAAGACTAGATCAAATTGACCAGAAATGAGGCATGCTCAAGCGCGATTAGTTCGAATTACTTGTGGGTGAAAACAAGTCTAACAACTTTCGGTCAGAGGCAAAGCAGAGATTTTAAACTTATGGAGTTTTAATTTTTTAAAGTTATTGGGTTCTAAATTAATTATTTTGTATATATTTCATTTTTTTTAGAACAAATACATTATTTGAACTAAAGCTACTAGATTCGACCGAACTCGTTCCCAACACTCTAGCTCCGCTCTTGCTTTCAATCAAGCAATCTGTGGCGCAATACAACTATTATAATAAAACATACTCCCTCTGTTTCAACAGTTGGTGCTAATGCACCATTGTCTTCACTACTGCCGCATTGGGCTACAGTTATGCCTCATAGGGCATTTACATTTCCTAAAGCAGCCAGCTTACAACATACACTATTTAGAAATACTTTTTATATAACGAAAACCTTCCTGATCTTTGTGGTAGGCTCCCACCATAAAGTTTGGAGGTGTAACAAAAACACATAATTTGTCTGAGTTGGTTTGTTTGAGTGCTTCCTTAGCCAAAAAGCGTGCCACACCGTTTCCTTCATGAAAGTTATGGCTCAGTACGATCTCCCCCATATGTGTTGCTTGTCTCATTAACCACCTGTATTTCGAAATAAAAAATGTGTAAGTAGGATAATCAGTATCAAGCATATGTGTTATGTCAGTTGCGTCTGTCTCCACTTCGATAGGTAGGAGGTTCTCGTTGAAAATGAATTGGAGAGCTTGTTGTGGAGCTTGTAATTCTATATGCAATGGTGCTATTGCATGTGTTTTCTTTTGGTATCCTGCAATTTATTTCCCTTTGGCATTGCGTACAACTCCTCATATACCTCCTTGTAAGCAAGTATTGTTGAAGGCACCATCAATATTAATTTTATACCATCCTTTTTGAGGTAGGTACCAATTTATGTGAATATACTTTTTGAGTGTATATGTTGATGGGTTTGTAGCAAGATATTTAAATTCTAGAGCTATTTTAATGATTGTTTTGGGGTTGATTCCATGGAAAGTATTGTTTTGGTTATTTAAGTTTCTATTATTCCAAATGATCCATAGGGTGAACGGGAATATTTATTCTCATGTAATATATTGATAGTGAAGGGTTATGTTAGCATCCTTTAGGTGCTCAATCTAGTATAGATGTCCATTTAGGTGGTGGTTTTCCATCCAATGTATTCCCAGAAAGATTTTTCAATATGACATTCCCAAAAAATGTGGCTTATGATTTCATTTGAGGTTTTACAAATAGAACATACCGGATCGATATTTATCCCACACTTATAAAGGTAATCACGGTAGGGATTCTATAATGATAGCATTTCTACCTAAAGAATTTTATTTTGTTGGGACAATTAAGATCTCATATCCATTTGAAATTTTTGTCATTATGGTCATTATCTTCCCAAAGTTTGTAACAGGAGTGCATTATGAAAATACCGTTGTTATTGAAACTCCATAAGAGAGTATTTTGTTGTGTTTGGATTAGGGTTCAGGTCGACTGTATATATGTAATTAATAATATCATTTGGGATATCAAAAGAAATTTTCCCTAGATCCCAATTGCCTGTTCCACCACTATCTTTTATTCTCAAAAAGGTTTCCTCTTTATTTAAAGGCCCAATGACATTCTGCCTAAGGTTGTTGACGCTGGGGATCCAACTATTATCCCATATGTTTAGAGGGGTGTAACGACTCGACCAGTCATTTTAAGTACTTTCACTTCTCTCGGTAGTTTATAAGCATGATTAGCTCCATATAGGATATTATGACTTATGTGAATCGTCAGTTTTGGTTTTCAGGTTATTCGGAATCGATTTGGAAGGATGAATTTTATTGTTGAAGCTTTAAATTGGAAGAGTTGACCAAGTTTAATTTTTTTGTGAATTTGACTCCGAAACAGGGTTTTGATAATTCTGATAGGTCCGGATGGTGATTTTGGACTTATCACGACCCAAAATCCATAAGGTCGTGATGGCGCCGGACACCGCTGTCAGACAAGCCAATCATTAAATAGTTAAGCTAAATTTCCTGTTTTAGTATTTTTTTGAAATCATTACCTTTCACTTTAACACGTAACAACTAAATAAAAATCCATTAAGTAAAAATAACAGTCCAATACTCCATTTTAATAAAGTACATCCCAGAACCTGGTGACACAAGTACATGAGCAATTTCTAAGAATTTGACAAATTCTACAAAGTTTGTCCGAAATACAAATTGGACGAGGAATAAAAATGAAAATACAATACATAGAGGAAGACTCTGTTGACTGCGGGTCGTCTCCGAGTGATGCAGCTCGTTTAAGTTTTCAAGTCAGCCATATTGCTATGAAGGTACCTGTTCAATAAAATGCACATCAAGTGTAGCATGAGTACGAAAATAACGTGTACTCAGTAAGTATCCCGCCTAACCTCGATGAGGTAGTGACGAGAGGTCGGCTTGACACTCACTAAATTCCAACAAAATAATTTAACAAGATATGATATCAGTAATAGGCATACGATGATGATAAAAACAGTAAACGTCAAAGATAACTGTAATTCAAATAAATACTGAAAATAAATAAACAATTACTACTTCATTTTCCCCCAAATATCTTGCCACTTCAATATCCATGAAATCATTAACAATTTAACATGTGCATACGGAATAAGGACAACCGGCCTGAGCCATCATAATAATCATATATGTGCACTGCCGAGGGTCGAACAGCCCGAACCATAATTACATCTTTCAATCTCGTTGTGGCGTACGACCCGCTCCCATGAGAGTGGTGAAAATAACACTCCGCTCGCGGAATATAAATTGCGAAGCGGTCACATGCACACACAGTCATGCACAAAACAATTACTCAAGTAAATGGCAAATTTCTCTTTTAAAGGTCACAGAAATAGTATTTAAATCATTTTCCAGAAACCCATTTTTCCCATGTTCAGTAAGGTTTAAACAAGTCATTTTCATCAATAAGGTTACAAGTACGGCAAATAAAACATGCTTTCGGGTCCTAGACTACCCGGACATAAATATAATAGTAGCTACGCACGGACTCTCGACACCTCATGCGTACGTAGCCCCCATAAATAGTAGCACATATTTAATTAGTTCACCTATGGGGACAATTCTCCCTCACAAGGTTAGAAAGGAGACTTACCTCGCTCCGAAATTTCATAAGCGGCTTCCAAGCCCTTCCGACGACTCCAATTGATGCACAACGCCCCAAAACTATTCAAATAACAGGCAAACCAATAAAAATTTACTCTAATACTTGAAACAATTCAAATTATATAAGTTCTCAACTCCGCTCGAAAAGTTGACCAAAATGCCCTCGGGCCCACGTGCCCGGATTCCAAAATTTCTCGAAGATAAATTCTATCCATA
This sequence comes from Nicotiana paniculata, assembly GCA_005239505.1. NCBI lineage: Eukaryota > Viridiplantae > Streptophyta > Magnoliopsida > Solanales > Solanaceae > Nicotiana > Nicotiana paniculata. Next base: position 17,888 of record MDKI01184818.1, on the reverse strand, counting down.
GCTTTACTAACTCAATTATACAGTTTACTCTAATTTTCATGCTCAAATTCATGGTAAAATTCCAAAATTCCAAATTCTAGGTCTTCCTCAAAAATATCAAATTTATACTAATTTTTCATGTCTAAATCCATGTAAGATCACATATTTAACTCAAAAATAGGAAGAAATCACTTACCTAGTGTTTCTTGGTGAAAATCCCTTATTGTGCTCTCCAAAATCGTCCAAACCAAATGAAAGAAATGGGCCAAAACTCGTGTTTAAGACAATCTGCCCAGGGTTCATCGAGTTGTACCTTGCGCTATGCAGGTTGTACATCCTATTACAATTTTCTCTTGCTTCACACCTTTTGTTAAAACGCCCATATCTCCTTGTAGAAATATCCAAATGACAAACGGTTCAAAGATATGAGCTTCTAAAGTCGGCTTCATGCATCCGACAATTCTGTCCAAACTTCTCCACTAGCCATCTTCAATCGATCCTAACTTTCTAATAAAATGTCCAAACCATGAATGGTTTTACTTTCTGGAAACTAAAATTCAAGGGATGCAACTATTATGTTTTGCAACTTTTCAGATTCCTTATAGATTTTGAGATATAAGCTTCCAAATTCAGCTCTGTAATTGTAATAGTTGCTGTCAAAACAGTTTTCTACAGAAAATTTCAGCAACTCATTGATCCGAAATTCATTACGTTAACCTTCCGAAATCCACCCGAGGCTCTCGGGAACTTAACCAATTATACCAACATGTCCCAAAACATGATACGAACTCACTCGAGGCCTCAAATCACATCAAACAACGTCGAAATCATTATTCGTGCTCCAATTCAAGCTTTATGAACTTTGAAATTTCAAACTTCTACATCCGATGCTGAAACCTATCAAATCACGTCCGATTGACCCCAAATTTTGCACATAAATCATACTCGACCTTACGGACCTGCTCCAACTTTCGGAATTAGAATCCGACCTCGATATCAAAAAGTTAAACTCTCGGTCAAACTTCTCAAAAACCTTCAAATTTCTATCTTTAGCCAAATGACTTCAAAATGACCTACGGACCTCCGAATTCACTTCCGATCGCGCTCCCAACTCCAGAATCACTATACGAAGCTATTCCCAGATTCAAAATCCCAAACGAACATCAATAACACCAAAATGCACTTCAACCCAGATTTATACAATTCCTTCTAAAATGCTAACTTCCACAATATACGCTGAAACGCTCCCGGATTATCCAAAACCCGATCCGAACATACGCACCAGTCCGAAATCATCGTACGAACTTGCTGGAACCTTCAGATCCTGATTCTGAGGTCGTTTATTCCAAATTCCAGTCTTAGTCGATTCTTCCAACTTAAGGCTTCTGAAATGAGAATTTTCTTTCCAATTTGACTCCGAACTTCCCGAAAGTTCAATTCTGACTACACCTACAAGTCATAATACCTGAATAAAGTTTCTCATGACTTCAAACCGCTGAACGACACGCTAGAGCTCAAGACGATCGGTCGGGTTGTTACATTCTCTCCCACTTAAACATACGTTCGTCCTTGAACGTGCCAAGAACTGCTCTGGAGTTATCTGAAATCGCTATTTAACACCTTGTGCACCTACCCGTGCTACCACAACCCAGTTGAGCACATTAGCTTGATCAAATCTGAAGATATCCTCTTTTATCCATATAGTAAGCTCAGAACCCAGTTCCAACACCTGAAATTCTCTGCCAGGCTTGTTTCCAATATATAAACACCGTATCAACTACCACATGAGGTACCAAAACACGACTGCGTACCTTTGCTGAGTTAGCACCATGCACCGCATAATTCACCATCTAACCACAATGACGTTCCATGAACCTTAATAGCCAAAATTCCACGAATCTGATGCTCCCAATGCATCTGCTGATATACATATACATCCTGCTATAATGCTGATGATACCACCACAACAGAGGAGATGTGTAGAAATTATTAACCAATTGCAGAGTTCACCAAACATTGATTCTCTCCTTTTTTACTAAAATCATCACCTCATTACTACGCTAATACTGGCCTTTGTTCTTTACCATACTTCACAAAATCTTATCGCACTGATCCCTGATCCAATAGTCTCGTCTCACCCAGTATGAGCTGCTCATACAACCAATCACCCCATACATGACCAACAGTCTCACACGAAACCACAATGCACCAATAGGCCACAATTTGAACATGATACATAAGGAAATGACTCAGGAAGGGACTACTCAACTCACGCAACTAACATGGATTTCCTTAGAAAAATAGGAAGCAAAACACAAGAAAAATAAATATAGGAACCTCACTCAACATCACCCTGTGGCGGCGTGCAACCCAATCCAAATAAATACCCGTGGTGGCGTGCCACCCGATGCCATCATAAAATTCACATAAGGAGATATACAAAGAGCTGAATTGCTCACCATTACAAATTACTGAATACCGTTCATAAGCACGCTAAGTGCATAATACCATCCTGGGGAGACTGATAGAAATCATGAATTTTGAAATCATGAATCGCACTCCAATTCAAGCTTTATGAACTTTGAAATTTCAAACTTCTACATCCGATGCTGAAACCTATCAAATCACGTCCGATTGACCCCAAATTTTGCGCACAAGTCATATTCGACCTTACGGACCTGCTCCAAATTTTGGAATTGGAATCCGACCCCGATATAAAAAAGTCAAACTCTCGGTCAAACTTCTCAAAAACCTTCAAATTTCTATCTTTAGCCAAATGACTTCAAAATGACCTACGGACCTCCGAATTCACTTCCGATCGCGCTCCAAACTCCAGAATCACCATACAGAGCTATTCCCAGATTCGGAATCCCAAACGGACATCAATAACACTGAAATACACTTCAACCCAGACTTATGAAATTTCTTCTAAAATGCTAACTTCCACAATATACGCCGAAATGCTCCCGGGGTTATCCAAGACTCCGGATATACACTTCAGTCTAAAATCATCATACGAACTTGCTGGAACCTTTAGATCCAGATTCTGAGGTCGTTTACTCCAAATTTCAGTCTTAGTTGATTCTTCCAACTTAAGGCTTCTGAAATGAGAATTTTCTTTCCAATTTGACTCCGAACTTCCCGAAATTCAATTCCGACCACACCTACAAGTCATAATACCTGAAACAAAGATGTTTATGACTTCAAACCGCTGAACGACGTGCTAGAGAAAAATATTAATGGTCAGATCGTTACAAGACTCGGGCGCATGCTCGGATTCACATTTGGATGTTCTAGAAGGTTTCGGCATAAGTTGGTGAAAATTGGAAATTTAAAGGTTTGAAAAGTTCACAAGTTTAACCGAAAGTTGACTTTGACGATATCAGATTTGGATTGTGATTCTGGGAATTGGAATAGCTTCGTTATGTCATTTGGGACTTGTTTGAAAAATATTGAATTTATTTCGGGTTGGTTTGCTATGTTTCGGCATGAGTTATGGAAGTTGAAAGTTCAAAGTTCATCAAGTTTGATTTGGGGTATGATTTGTCGTTTCATTGTTGTTATGTGTGATTTGAGGCCTCGAGTAGATTCGTGTTGTGTTATGGGACTTGTTGGCATGTTTGGACGGGGTCCCGAGAGGCCCGAGTGAGTTTCGGACGAGGCTCGGATCATTTTTATTTCATGTTAGATTGTTGAGGGGCTGTTGGTTCTGGTGCTTCCGCATCTACGGAAGAATGGACACAGAAGCGAAGGAAGGCTTGGCTGGGGATCACCAAAGAAGCGGATTTTTGTAGCGCACTTGGGTGAGCGTAGATGCGAGATTGAAGTGCAGGAGCGGCTCTAGCGCAAATGCAGGTCCTTCTATCGCACCAGCGATGTCACAGGAGCGGATGTTTTTCCGGAGGGTGCAAGATCAATTTCTCTAGTGCTTATCCACAGTAGCGGAGCATTTTTCACAGAAGCGGCTCTTTATTCTCAAAAGATAAATCGCTGGGGCAGAATGTTATAAGTTCGAGGGTTGGTCATTGTATCATATATTGAGCTATGGATTTCGGAATGGGGCGATTGTTGGAGAAATTTTCATCCCAAGGATTGGGGTAAGTGTTCTACACTTGGTTTTGATTTTAGTTATGAATCTATCCTTACTTTTGCAAATTGGTTGATGAATTTTAAAGAGGAAATTGGGGGTTTTAGCCAAAAGTTCCATAAAGTGAATTTTTGAGTTTTGAACAACGATTTGGAGTCGGATTTGAGTGAAACTAGTATGGTTGGACTCGTAATTGAATGGATTATCAGATTTTGTGAGTTTTGTCAGGTTTCGAGATGTGGGCCCGAGTTGGACTTTTTGGTCGAGTTTGGACTTTTGATTAAAGATTCGACCTTTATTGATTGGGTTTGTTTCTTTTGGCATTATTTGATGTATTTGAGTTGCTTTGGGCTAGTTTTGAGCCGTTCAGAGGTCAGTATGTGCGAGATGGCATTTTTCGAGCATCACTTAGCTTTCTCGGTATTGGATTTTGGCTTCTTCGAGGTAAGTAACTCTTCTAAACTTAGTGTTGAGGGTATGAAACCCCGAATTACGTGTTATGTGATTAGTATTGAGGTGACGTACATGCCAGATTACTGGCGTGCACCGTGTAAGTTATGTCTCCATTATTTTCGTGGTACTATGTTGTTACCTGATCTTATCTATAACTATGAAATATCTATGTACTAAAGTAATTGAGTTGTCAATCATGCTAGAGATTATGTTTAGGCTATATGCTGGTACTGTTGGGACCCATAGTGGCCATTTCTTGTTGTTGCCTTATTGATTTCACTGAAATTTTGTACTCAGTCATATTCATTCATCATATATCATATCTCAGTCTTTGTTGTTATTTATTGATACATCATATCATCATTTTGGGATAGTTTTATGACATTATAAGCCCGCGAGAGAGAGACTAGAGAGATTGAGGACTGAGTGAGGCTGATGGCCTGTTTGTGAGGATATTGTTACCATAGCACATGAGTTGCCCATTCAGATCCAGATATTGATACTATAGCACATGAGTTGTTTGTGCAAATCCATATATTGATACTATAGCACATGAGTTGTCCGTGCGGATCCTAATATTGATATTATAACACGTGAGTTGTCCGTGCATCACGTGATTTGTCTGTGCGGATTATAGCGCTAGGGCTGTAGGAGCCCCTTTGGAGTCTGTACACCCCCAGTGACCATTATTGCTAGCAGTTATTATGTTTCGTAGATCTGCTCTAATCAGTATTGAGTGACTGAGTGTGTCGAGTGATTGAGCGTGATGAGTGAAAAGTATGAGACATTGAGATTAAGTACTTTGAGAGTGTGAGTAAATGAATTCTTCTCTGAGATGACTGCATTTGACATGTGTACTTGAGATACATGCATAGAGATGCATTTCCTTATGCTACCTGGTTTTAGGTGACATTCATGATTTCACCTGTATATTGACATATAAGCATAGAGATGTATTTTCCTCATGCTATTTGAAAATGAAACATCTTATGTATTGTTGGAAGGTTTTTAAGAAAAATTACATTTTTCAAACTTACTCAGATTTTCGACGATTTTGGTAAATGATTTGGGTTTTCACTGATATACTTGAAAATAAAAACTATTCTCGAAAATTATGAATAAGCTGAGTGTTTTAACTCTGAGTTGCTTTTTTATTACTTACTTCATTTACGTTTTTATCAACTGTCTCGACCTTTGTTCCAGCTCGTCACTACTTTCAACCTAAGGTTAGATTTGTTACTTATTGAATACATGGGGTTGGTTGTACTCATACTACACTTCTGCACCTTGCGTGTAGATGTTGGTTGTTGATGTTGCTGTGATCGATGGGAGCTGGAATTGAAGACGTATCTGCATTCTGGAGGTAGCTGCCTCTTGTTCATGGTAGCCTTAGAATATATAGATTTATTCATATATATTTCCAACAGATGATGTTCCTTATTTCATTTCAGCTTTTTTTGTAAACTCTAAATCTAAGACGCTTATGATTTATACTACCAGTCCTTGGAAAATGTATAAGATTCAAAAAAATTCTTTTATTTAATTGTCTTATTAAATATTGTTGGAATGGATAGTTATTAATTGGCTTGCCTAGCGGGTTGGGTTAGGTGTCATCACGACTAGTGGATTTTGGGTCGTGACAAGGGGAATTTTTGTCAACAGTCCATCGAATAACATTTTTTGAAATGTGCCCATCCTTTTAAAAGATTGTTCCAAGTGTTTGAACTTGAGTTTTGTAATTCCCTTTTTAGCATATTTACTGGTCAAGACTTTAGCCCATAAGGCAAATGGGTTATTAAGAACTCTACATGCTAGGCTAATTAATAGAGCCAAATTTTTTGACTTAGCTTTCCTGATGCCAAGGCCTCCATGCTCCTTTGGCCTAGTAATCATGTCCCAACTAATTAGGTGCATTTTTCTTTTTTCTGAAATGCTACCCCATATAAAGTCTCTTTGGATTTTGTCTATGGTACTAAGAGTTTTGCTGGGAAGAAACAATAATTGCATTATATGGTTAGGAAGAGTATTGAGTATGGAGGAATCTATGTGTTTCTCCCAGCCATACTTAGCCACTTAGCATTCCAGTTGTTCAGTCTGGACCGCACCCCATCTATAAGGAATTAGTCTTAGACTTTGGCTTGTTATCAGTTATTGGGAAACCTAAATATATTCTGAAGGATATACTAATATTAATATCGAAGAAGTTTTTCAGGGAATTTTTGATTTTTGGATGACAATTTTTTGAGACAATTATTTTTGACTTTGTTCAATTGATGTTATGCCCTGAAAAGATGCAGAAGTTCTCCAAACTGTAACGAGCCGGCCGGTCGTTTCAAGAGTTGTAGCCATGTTCCCCCGTTTACTACTCATTTTTTCCTTTATAGTTGTTATGTGACTTGTTGGGTTAGTCGGTTCGGGTCCAGAGAGATTTCGGAATGAATTGAGACACATAGTCTCAAGGTTGGGAGCTTAAGTTGAAAAGGTTGAACGGCTGTTAACTTATGTGTAAATGACTCCAGAATGTAGTTTTTATGGTTCTGTTAGCTCCGCTGGGTTATTTTAGACTTAGGAGTGTGTCCGGATTGTGATTTGGAGGTCCGTAGTTGAATTAGGCTTGAAATGGAAAAAGTTGGATTTTTGGATAGTTTGACCAAGGGTGGACTTTTTGATATCGGAGTCGGATTGGAATTTTCGAAAGCTGGAGTAGGTCCTAATATCACTTGTGACTTGTACGCAAAATTTGGGGTCAATCGGACGTGATTTGATAGGTTTCGACGTCGTTTGTAGAAGTTGAAATTTCTTAGTTTCAATAGGCTTGAATTGGGGTGTGATTCGTGTTTTTGATGTTGTTTGATGTGATTCGAGGGTTCGAATAAGTTCATATGGTATTTTGGGACTTGATGGTATGTTTAATTGAGGTCTCAAGGGTCTCGGGTGAGTTTCGAATGGTTATCGGGTCAATTTTAGACTTAACATTTCAGCTGAAGACTACTGGTTTTTGTTACTTGTTTCCTTGTACGTGATCGCGTGAGAAGGTTCGCAATCGCGTAAGCCTAGTTTGGTCAGTGAGAATTTTTGCCTATGTGTTCGCGAGTGAGGGTCTGCGATCGCGTAGGTGTAGCTAGGCTGTAAGTTGTGAACACGTGGGCAATGCCGCGTTCGAGAAGAGATGAGGAGGACACAGGTGTAACGCGATCGTGTTAGGTTGCACGCGATCGTGTAGGTTGGATAAGGCAAAGGTACGCGTTCACGTGGTTGTTTCCGCATTCGCGTAAGGAAAATTTGAGAGACAGTCTGGTTTGTTCTGTGCGAATGCGTGATAATGGTTGCATTCACAATGAAGGCTTAACTGGGCAAATAATAAGTTTCAAAAATGAGGGTTTTGAGTTCATAACACAAAATTAATTTCGGAGCTCGGTAGAAGGCGTTTTTTGGAGAGATCTTCACGTGGGTGTTTGGGGTAAGGATTCCTATCTAGTTTTGGTTAATTTCCATGATTATGCCTTTGATTTCATCATTTAATTTTTCATTTGGGGAGGAAAATTGGGGAAAGTGAAGAAAATTCTTTGGCTAGATTTTTGAGGTTTTGATTTGGATTTTGATGTCGGATTTGAGTAATGTTGGTATGGGTGGACTCGTGGTCAAATGGGTGTTCGGATTTTATGACTTTTATCTGATTCTGAGATATGGGCTCGAGGGACCGGCTTTGAGCCGATTTCGTATTTTTGGATTAAGAACTTAGTACTTCCTTATGGAATTGTTTCCTTTGGCCCGTGTTGATTGCATTGTACTGCTTGTGTCTAGATTCGGGATATTTGGAGGTCGATTTGCGAGGAAAAGGCGTGTTGGAGTAGGGATTTTCTCGAATTGAGGAAAGTAACACTTCTAAACTTGGCAATGAGGGTTTGAAACCCCGAATTATGTGATATATGATTGGTGTTGAGGTGATGCACAAACAAGTGATGGGCGTGCGGGCTTGCACTGTGAGAATTGTGACCTGGTCGATTCCATGTCACCGTAGAGTAGATCTATCTTGTTGGTATCTGTGTTTTCATCATGTGATAAAGTAATTAATCTGTCAATCATGCTAGAGATCATGTTTAGGCTATATGTTGATACTGTTGGGACCCATAGTGGTCGTTTTTGCTGTTGACTTATTGTTCATAGAAATTCTTACCCAGTCATATTCATTCATTACATATCATATCTCATTCTGTGTTGTTACTCATTGATACATCATATCATTATTTTCGGGCTAATGTCATGACATTTGAGCCCGTGAGAAAGAGACTAGAGAGATTGATGACTAAGTGAGGCTGCGAGCCTAATTATGAGTGATATTTATGGGATCGGGATGCACGATGCAGTGGGTTTTACTTATTTATGATAATGCTTGGGCTAAAGGATCCCCTCCGGAGTCTGCACACACCCCAAGTGAGCGTGATTGATTTATATTGAGGGATGGATCTTCCCTGGATATGGATCTTGTCTGAAGCATTAATACCTGGGGATGGATTTTCCCTACATGATGGATTGGACCTATCCAGTACTAGGTGACTGATGGTCAGTTGGTGTATATATTACGGGATGGATCTTCCCTAGGACGGATTGGCTATATACAGTACTGATTGATTGAGCATTTTGAGAGTGTGAGCACACGAGGCTTCAGAATGGTGCATCACATACAACATATGCATTGGCATATAGAAGTAGAGAAGTTGTATTCTACATATCATTAGAATTGATTCATCTTACTGATACTGAGTTTAACTGTTGAGATTGGAAGCAAGTCTACATTTTTGTACTGTTATTTCTATATTGAACTATACCGATTGAGCCCGTCACTTATTTTAGTCCAAAGATTAGAATTTGTACTTATTGAGTTAGTTGTACTCACGCTACACCCTGCACCTCGTGTGCAGATCTAGGTGCTTCCGTCCACAGCGGTTACTTAGCTGAGGACATCAGATTTTGGAGACTATCGAGGTAGTGTCTTGGCGTTCGCGGACCTTGACTCTCCCTCCTTATCTTCATTTATGTTTCAGTTTATTTTCTAGATGATGTATTAGACCATATCCCTATATATATGCTCATGTACTCGATGACACCCCAGTTTTTGGAAAAGATATTATATTGTGTTGCGAATTTTATTCTGCTTTTAAAAAGTTTTCCTTAGTATTAACTGCTTCCGTATTTTTCAAAGCTTTTGTTTTGATTGAAATGGTTGATCAGTTCACTTTCCTAGTTCCACGATAGGCGCCATCACGGCGGTTTGGGTTTGGGTCGTGACACAAACATTGCTGGATGGAGAGCATTTTTTAATCTTTTGCCTACCTCATTAGGGTTAGGTCATCAACGAAAAAAAAGTGGGATAAAGGCGGGCTAGCATGGTTTATTTTTATTAGATCCCACCTCCTTGTGTCCACTTGATTGTTATTAGTTTTTTAAAGCATGTCCATACAAATGATGAAGAGGTAAGGGTACATAGGGTCTCCTTACCTAATTCCTCTTGTAGGGTAGAAACTCTTGGATTTGTTACCATCGACAAGAATTGAAATATTACTAGTTGTTATCAATTTAAGATTAAGGAGGAAATATTTGGATGGAATTTGAAAAATTTTAACGTTTTGTAGATCATTCTAATTTATCGAAAGATTTCTCTAAATCAATTTTTAGAACAAAGCTTGGTTTACCCATTGACGTGTTTAATGTTTTTATGATTTCCTGAGTGATTATGGCGTTATCACTAGCACTCTTGTTTTTTAAGAAGCTTGCTTGTTCTTGGCTAATTAGGAGATTTATGAAAGTCTTGATACGATTGGCAATTATTTTAGTAATGATTTTGTATATGGTATTGCACAGACTTATAGGTCTAAATTTTTTTAGATTATTAGAAATTTTTATTTTTGGGATGAGACATAAATAAGTATCATTAATGTCTGGGGTAATTTTTGTTTGAAAAATATTGTGGTAAAGAATAATAACCTTACTACCAACTATGTGCCAATAGTTTTGAAAAAAAAAGTTTAGCCCATATGGGCCTGGAGCTTTGTATGGCTTGAAAGAGAAAACAACATTCCTAATTTCGTGGTTTCTTAGTGGTTTATCAAGGATTGATAGATCAATTGTACGAGAATCCGGGGTATCATTTCTAATGCAAGACCAGTTGTATGAGATGTTGTGAAAAGGTTAGCAAGGAAATTTGTTGTGTCTGTCATTATGGAATTTTGATCGTCCAACCAGTTTCCCTTATCATCTTTAAAAAAGACAATGTTATTTCTCTTTCTTCTATTGGTAGCCTTGATATGGAAAAATCTAGTATTCACATCACCATCATTTAGCCAATGTACTATAGATCTTAATTTTCAGTAGTCCTCTTCAAGTTCCAGGATATTATTATATTCAACAATTAGCGACTCCTCAAGATGACAGATGAAACTACTATAGGGGTACTAAGTAGTTCCTTTTTTGTCGAAGATACTACCAAAAGTATTAGTTTTTCAGTTAAGGATTTGTGCCTTCAATAAGGTCTCTACCATTCCAACTATTATGAACAATATTTATGAAACCCGGATGAGAGCACCATACAATCTCCATTTTAAAAGGTTTCTCTAAGTTATTGTACATTTTATACCTAAGGGATATTAGGATAGGGTTATGGTTCGAGTGCGTTTTGGGTAGATATGTAATGTTCATATTAGATTAATTTTCACCATTCCGCATTTGAATACACCCTATCAAGTATTTCCATTATCAACCCATTTTTCCTTTTATGATGATTTGACCAAGTGTATTGACAATCCTAGAAACCGAGGTCAACCAGGTTACAATGGTTTAAGAAATTGATTAAAGACTTAGCCCTTTTTAATTAATAATTCTACCTCCAAATTTATCACTAGAGTCGATAACCTTATTAAAACCCTATAACGACCCGACTGGTCATTTTGAGCATTTGTACTTCGCTCGCTAGTTTGGGGGAAAGAGTATCTCCGCATGATGTATTATGACTTGTGTGAATGGCATGTTTAGTTTTCAGGTTATTCGGAATCGATTTGGAAGAATTAACTTCATGATTGAAACTTTAAATTGGAAGAGTTGACCATGTTTGAATTTTTAGCATTTGACCTTAGATTAGAGTTTTGATGGTTTTTTTAGGTCCAAATGGTGATTTTGGACTCGAGCGTATTCCCGAATTTGTATTTGGATATTTCTAGAAGGATTCGACACTAATTGGCGAAAGTTGGAAATTTGAAGATTTGGAAAGTTCATAAGTTTGACTAGAAGTTGACTTTGATATCTGATTTGGATTGTTTTTTCGGGGATTGGAATAGCTTCGATATGTCATTTGGGACTTGTGTTCAAAAAATTTGAGTTTATTTCGGGTTGACTTGATATGTTTCAGTGCGAGTTTTGGAAGTTGAAAGTTCAAAGTTCATTGATTTTGGTTTGAGGTTCGATTCGTCATTTCGATATCTTTATATGTGATTTGAGGCCTCGAGTAGGTTTGTGCTACGTTATGAGACTTGTTGATATGTTCGGACGGGGTCCCGAGGGGATGTGTTTCGGATTGATTTCGCAACATTTTGGAGTTTTGTAACGACCCGGCCGATCATTCCGTGAAATTAGCCCCATTTCCCTTGTTTCTACTTTATCGTATGCTGATTAGCCTATTTATGTTGTGTTGGGTCGGTTGGTTCGGGTTCGGAGTGGTCGTGTTGAGAACAGAGACACTTAGTCTCTTAAATTAGCTTAATAGTTGAAAAAGTCAATTGGGAGTTGACTTCTTGGTAAACGACCTCGGAATGTGGATTTTATGGCTCGGATAGATTCTTTAGGTGATTTGGGACTTAGGATTGTGTTCGGAATAAAGTCTTGATGTCCGGTGTAGAATTAGGCTTGAATTGGCGAAAGTTAGTTTTTGGCGATTTCCGGTCAGCATAGGAAAATAGGCTATCGAGGTCGGAATGAAATTCTGGAAGTTGGAGCAGGTTCATAATGTCATTTTGGATATGTGTGCAAATTTTCAGGTCATTCGGACGTGTTTTGGTTGGTTTCGGCATCATTGGCGGAATTTAGAAGTTTCAAAGTTCATAAACTTGAATTTGATGTGATTTTGGTGTTTTTGCGTTGTTTTTGGTGTTTCGAAGGCTCGGCTAAGTTTGAATGAGGTTATGGGATGTGTTGGTATGTATGGTTGAGGTCCCGAGGGCCTCGGGTGAGTTTCGGGTGGTTACTGAAGTGTGTTATAGAGGGACTGTTGTAGCTGCTGCAATTTTTGCCCACTGGTTTCCTTATATGCATTCGCAATAGTGAGGATGCGATTGCATAGGTTTGTTCTGAGGCAGTGTTCTTTTTCTTCTATGTGATCGCCTATGTGGGGCCGCGATCGCGTACGTGAGGGAGGGGAAGCAATGCGATCGCGTTTGGTCTTGTGCGATCGCGTCGCGTAATTTTATGGGGCAGCAGACTTGTTCTTCGCGATCGCGTGGGAACTCCCGCAATCGCAGTGAAGAAAGAGACATGGGCAGACAGTTTTTAAGTTCTAATTTTGGGTGTTTTTGGCCATAACTCAATATTCCATTAGAGATCTCGGGAGAAAGAGAATTTGGACGAGATTTTCAGTGGGATTCTTGTGGTAAGTGTTCTTCAATCACTTTTGGCTTAATTTCATGAATTAGTCTTGATTTTTACCATGCAATTTGAGGAATTAAAGTAGAAATTTGGGAAAATGGGAGGGAGAATTGGAAATTTCTTTTAGGGGTAAACTCGTGAGCGAGTGAGGATTCTATTTTTGTGATTATTTATCAAATTTTGAGACGTGGGCTCGGAGCTCGGGTTTGGCCAATTTCGGAAATTGTGCCTAATTTTGATAGTTTTCGATTGGGGTTCATCTCCCTAGCGTATTTGGATGTTATTGATCTGATTTGTGATAGACTCGGAGCATTTGGGAGCCAATTCGAGGGGCAAGAGCATCGCGGAGTATCTTTTGGGCTGCTTTGAGGTAAGTAATGATTGTAACTCTAAACCTGAGGGTATGAAACCCCGGTATTTTATATTGTTTTGGTAAATGAGGTAACGAACATGCTAGGTGACGAGCGTGTGGGCGTGCGCCGATAGGTATTGTGACTTGGTCCGTCTCGCAACAACTTTTAAGCCACGTATTCGATTTGAAACCTTACCTCATCCTGTATCTTAGAAATTTATACTTGTTTATAGACTTCAAGCCATGTTTGAGGCCTTGTGCCGACCTGTTTAGACCCTCAGAGGTATTTTTTACACTATTCTCACACTATCCTGATAGAACAATTGTGAACCCAGTCATGCTTTCCTACTTGTAGTTATTTTCATTGTTATCACACTGTTTTGAGACTCTGAGAGGTATTTGGGGCTGAGTCTCGTGGGTTGAGATGGGTTGCCCTAGTGGCTTGTGAGGATGACTAAGTGAGGCTGAGAGCCGGATATGTGTGGGTAGTTATGGATCGGGCTGCACGCCGCAGCAATACATCTGTTATATATACATATTGGATCGGGTTGCACGCCGCAGCAATATAGCGCTTGGGCTGTAGGAGCCCCTCCGGAGTTTGTACACCCCCAGTGGGCACAGTCGACTATTATATGGATCGGGCTGCACGCCACAGCAATATATATATATATATATGGATCGGGATGCACGCCGCAGCAATATACATGTTGGATCGGGCTGCACACTGCAGCAATTTAGTGTTTGGGCTATAGGAGCCCCTCCGGAGTCTGTACACCCCCAGTGGGCGCAGCCGACTATTATATGGATCGGGTTGCACGCCGCAACAATATATATAGATATGTATATATATATGTATATATATATATATATATATATGTATATGTATTGGATCGGGCTGCCCGCGCGGTAGTTGTGTGTATTCATGGTACTTGTTGAGTGCGAGTATTTAGTGTGAGCATGAGATACTGATAGTGGAGTCACGAGTGACTGAGATACCTTGTTATGAGAGATATTGTGCCTGGATGGCTGCTACATTGTGGATTCTACTGCTTTTCTCTCCCTTCTTTATCTGAGCCTTCTAATAAAGTTGAATTACTGTTTTATGAAATCATGATTTATAAATGCTCGTCACTACACTCAAGTTTTTAGTTACTTTGTTTACTTACTGAGTTGGCGTATTCACGTTACTCCCTGCACCTCTGTGTGCATATCCAGGTACCGGACCATCTCACTAGTTGATTTTCGGACGTGCTTGGAGTTTGTTCGAGGATCGAGGTAGCTGCTCAGCGTCCCCAGCTCACCTCCTTTCCTTTCCTCAGTTCATAGTTTTTGTCTTTTGTACTTCAGACTTTTATAGTAGCAAGTCACCTTATTGTACATTGTATTTATCGTCCTAGGTGCTCATGACAGTTGGTTCCAGGTTTTGGGGTAGTGTATAAATTGTTTATCTCATTTTGCTATTTTATTTTGCTAGTTTTTGGAAATTATAAAATTTTATGATAGTCTGCAATGGTTGGCTAGCCTAGTTCCATGATAGGCGCCATCACGGCCGGCTTAGGTTTCTGGGTCGTGACAAGCTTTCATGCATTGCTGGTTTTTTTTGTCATCTGATCTCCCTAGTGTAGTTCGCGATTGCGAAGGTCCAATCGTAATCACGAAGAGTAATTTGGTCTACTGGTAGATTTGTTCATCGTGGACATGGCAGGTGGTACGCGATCAAGGAAGGTTGAATTAATTGTGTTCGCGTTCGCGCATGGGGTATCGCCGACGTATAGGGTTGAGCAGGAGCTGGAGAATTCGTCATCGCGTTCAAGCAAGTCAATTTGCATTCGGGGAGCCTTAGCACATGTGGTTATCGCGTTTGCGTGGCCAGTATCGCGAACGCGTAGAGTATTTTGATGGCAGTAGCATTTGTTCTTCGCGATCGCGAAGGATGTCCTGCGATCGCGTAGGGTATTTCTGTCCAGTGAATATAAAGTACTTTATTTCGGGGGTTTCAGCCATTTTTACATATTTGGATCTATGGAGCTCGAATTCAGGTGATTTTTTAAGCAATTTTCACCATGTGGATTGGGGTAAGTGTTCTCTACTCATTTTTAATTTTACATCATGAATCTATCTTTCGTTTTTTGGCAATTGATCGAGTGTTTCAAAAGAGAAATTGGGGCTTTTTGTCTAAACTTTCAAAAAAAGAATTTTTGAGTTTTGAACATTGATTCGGATTCGGAATTGAGTGAAATTAGTATGGTTGGACTTGTAATTAAATGGGTTGTCAGATTTTGTGAGTTTTGTCGGAATATGAGGTGCGGACCCGGGTTTGACTTTTTGGTGGACTTTGAGTTAATGTGTAAAGATTAGACCTTTACCGATTGGGTTTTCTTCCTATCGCATTATTTTATGATTTTGATTTTCTTTTAGCTAGTTTCGAGCCGTTCTGAGGATGATTTGAGCGGGATGGAACTTCTAGTGTATCGATTTGGCTTGTTTGAGGTAAGTGTCTTGCCTAACTTTGTTGTGGGAATTTTTCCTAATAATTTGTATTGATTGCTATATGAGGGGGTGATACATATATGAGGTGACGAGAATATTACATGTGCCGGAGTGAATCATGCTCGGTGGTAAATTGTACTATAAATTGCGCCTTTTAGAATTATGTGACCTTCTTGTTTTATGTCTTACTTTACTTCTAGATTACGAAGAATATGAAATTAAATGTTAGAAACCAAGATTTAGTTTATTATAACTTGATTAAAATTTGACAGAATTTTGAGAAACATTGATGTGTCAAATTCAGTCATCATTATGTTTAATCACTAATACATTGTTATGAACGTTATTCTTGAGATATTAGATTCTATAATCTAGTTGTAGATCATTCTTGATATTTTTTGAAATACTTGAACAATAAGGTTCTTGAGGGATTATTGAATTATTGTTGGCTTGAAAGTTGAGATTTGGCTTCATTTGGAATATTCGTTTAACTACTCTCCTTGATGTTATTTATGCTACCTATCTTGCTTGTCATTTGAAATACATATGTTGGTAAGGAAGAGCGTATAGCACGAAGGGTGATGCCGTACCATTGCATATATATTATCATGTGAGGAAGAGTGTAAAGCATGAAGGGTGATGCCGTGCCATTTCATAGATTTTATCATGTGAAGAAAAGTGTGAAACACAAACGGTGATGCCGTGCTATTACATTTGAGAGTAAAAGAACGAAGGGTGATGTCATGCCATTTCATTTGAGAGTAAAAGTACAACAGGTGATGTCGTGCCATTTCGTTCATATTATCCTGGTCTCATTTACATTATCATGTGAGGATGAAGGTAAAAGCACGAAGGGTGATGCCGTGTCATTTCATTTATATTACCATGCTTTTATATTATCATGAGTTCATAGCACGAAGGGTGTTTCCGTGTAGGCGAGGATGAGGGACATGCATTACGTTATGATATTTTTTTCTTGTGTGTACATTCATGACTGTACCTGGAATTATTAATGTTGCACCTATGTTATCTACGTGACTTGGCGTTGTTGATCTGTCTTTGTCCTTTATCTCGATTGTTGTTGTGTTGTCCATGACTTCTATCTAATAAACTTGCAAATAGCATGCCTTCCTTCCTGCTGTTATATCTACATCCATGTCGTTTCTATTTTGTTGCACTTGATGTTTGGCTATAATTTCATATTTTTAGTGCATTACTTATTTTAAATTTTGGGGATTTAATGTTACACTATACTATTGATGCGAGACTAAATTGCATAGTTTAACATGTGATATACCTTACATTTTATGCGCATTAATGATAAAAATACACTTGTTATGTGCTTAATGGAGTTTATTTTATGTGTAGGTGAATTGGAGATGGAAACGGAGCTAAAGGGATGCAAATACGTCGAAAATACGCAAAACGAGACGCCTGGGCGATAGCCGGGCGTTTGCCCCCTAAAGACTGGCACCACCTGGCGTTAGGGGGGAGTTTGCCCCATAAAGCCTGGCCCCCCCTGGCGTTAGGGGGGCGTTAGGGCCCTAACGCCAGGCCTGCCCTAGCTTTAGGGCGGCGTTAGAGCCCAAACGCCCGGGGTCCCCAGTTTCGCCCAAGTCCGAGTTTGACGAGTTAAATGTTTCCCGGTTGAAATAGAAGTCTCCTACACGGTTAGGGTTCACCCTAAACCTATAAATAGACTCCTAAAACACAATTAAAGTGGGATTTTTCGAGAATCAAAAGTAGACAAGAAGAAAATTCCATTGAAGTGCAAGAACACGATTTCTACATTTAGTAATTCTTATTTTATATTTCAATTATGCAATTTCTTAGAGTTTTGTTTCGTTTAAACATGGGTAGCTAAGTTTTTAATCTAGGGTTTTGGTAGAACCCGTT
>MDKI01074253.1:0-14129 GCA_005239505.1 Nicotiana paniculata | reverse complement strand
TAACAGAAATATAATACACTACTCTAACTCCAGAATGTCTAAACAACTGTAAGGAAGGAAAAACTGTCCACTAAAGCTGGAATAAGATAGAGACTCCTAGTGTGCGGACACGGCAGATGTACCTCGAAGTCTCTGCTAGATCTCTCAACCTCGGGGATAGTGCGCATGGGTGGCGGTACCTGGATCTGCACATGAAAAACATGCGCAGAAGGGGCATGAGTACACCACAGCGGTACTCAGTAAATGCCAAGCCTAACCTCGGTGGGGTAGTGACGAGGAAGGTCAGGGCCCTACTGAGTTTAAACAATATAATATGAATTTATAGTAAGAAAAAAGGCAGTAATAATGAGTACATCAGTGCAATAAGACAGGTCAAACAAGGCACAAGAACAGAGTAAACACGGAATATGTACAACTCAATGACAATGGTAACAATGAGGATCTCCAAGGATACCGTCCTGTAGTCTTTTTCTCAACTGTAGTTCTACCCTAACATGTTTCACGTAGTACAATTAAAGAAAATTAAGCAATTAGGCAATTTAGGGCAACTAGGCATGCTTTACTAAGCTAACATAGACTAAAATTGCAAATAGAGTAAAACAGGTAAGAAAGAAACTCAGTCTAAATATTTAAAGTAAAACTGGATTTTTCAACAATTAGCAAAAATACGTGCTCGTCACCTCACGTACAAGGCATTCAATTACCAAATATCACATCTTAAGGGGAAAGGTCCCTCACACAAGGTTAGACAAGCCACTTACCTCAAACCGGCTCATAATCAACTCGAAACCACACGTTTGCCACGAGTATCCGACTCCAAATGGCCTAAACCTATACAATTCAATTACATATCGTAAATAACATCTCAAGCAACTGGGTCTACTATTAAATTCAAAGCTAAGGCGCGAAATTAGGTAAAATGACCAAAATACCCCTCGGGCCCACGTCTCGGAATCGGGTAAAAGTTATATTTTCCGGACACCCATTCACTCACGAACTCACTCGACCAGAAACAATTGAAATCCGATGCCAAAAACCCCTTAAATTCTCAGAATTTTGGTTTGGGGAAGTTTCATCAATTTCCTATGGTTTTTACCCCATTTTTGATAACTAAACTAAAGAAAACAACGGGTATTAATGGTCTAACAATGAATTAGGATTAGAAAACGTTACCTATGATCCTTCTCTTCAAAACCCACTGAAAATCGCCAATTCCCGAGCTCTCACACGATTTTTAGACTTATGAACTAAACCCTCCGATTTTTGGAATAAAACACACAGGGATCTCGCACCTGCAGTCCCGATCACCGCACCTGTGGAAAAAGCATCGCAGGTGCGGGATTCACTTAAGTCCACTAGGGCCGCACCTGGGGTCGTTTGGTCGCGCCTGCGGTCCCACACCCGCGGAACCCAGGTCGCACCTGCGACCACTGGTCAACCCCCTCACCATCGCACCTGCGATCAACCCTATCGCGCCTGCGAGTCCGCACATGCGCGAAAACCTTCGCAGGTGCGAAAACACCAGAAGAGGTCTGTTCAGCCATTTGATAAGTCCCAATTTCTCCCGTTAAGCATCCGAAACGACCCTGAGGCCTCCGGACCTCAACCAAAACCACCAACCGACCCTAATACCTTATTAGAACTAGGTTGAGCCTTAAAAATACATCTCATAACATCAAAATCATCGATTATGCATAGGTTCAAGCCTAGAAACTTAGGAAAATCCTAAAATTCACATCCGACACTGAAACACGTCTAAACTCATTCGAATGACCTCAAATTTTGCACACACATCCCAAATGACATGACGGAACTACTGCGACTTCCGGAATTCCATTTCGACCCTCGGATCAAAGACTCACTATCGGACTGGAAACTTCAAAATTTCAAATTTTGGCATTTTAAGCCTAAATGAGCTACGGACTTTCAAACTGCATTCCGAACACGCTCCCAACCCCGAAATCACCTAACGGAGCTAATGGAACCATCAGATTTCCATTCCGAGGCCGTCTTCACACTGTTCCGACTACGGGCAACTTTCCAACACCTAAGCTTTCATTTAGAGACTAAGCGTCCCAAAACTCTCTAAAACTCAAAACCGAACGTCCCGACAATTCAATTTAGCAGAAATAGACTTGGGGAAAACAGTTAATAGGGGATCGGGGTATTAATTCTTAAGACGACCGGCTGGGTCGTCACAACAAGTGCACGGCATCACCCGTTGTGCTTTTACTCTCTTCCTCACAATGCAATGAATGAAATGAATACACGGCATCACCCTTCGTACTTTTACTCTCTTCCTCACAATGCAATGAATGAAATGAATACACGGCATCACCCTTCGTGCTTTTACTCTCTTCCACACAATGCAATGAATGAAATGAATACACGGCATCACCCTTCGTGCTTTACACTCTTCCTCACCCAAACAATAACAAAAACAATAGTTTGTCAAGGAAATTCAGCGATAAGAGCCATAAATCACAACATCCCGGCAAGGGAGTCAACAACGCAATCAATATCATTAACCGCACAAACAATAATACAAATCATACCATCCCGGCAAGAGAGTCAACAACGATAACAACATTATCCCGGCAAGGGAAATAACTATAACCAATCTCGTCTAAACAATTAAATTTACGGAATAAAACTCAGCTCAAATAAAGGCCCAGTAATAGGTAACATCAAGAAAACACCAACAACATAAATATTTATCAACTAGACCCAAGTAGCATAGAAGGGAAAAGTCATATAAATCACAATGTAAGACTCACGGGCATGCTTGACTCCAACGAACGGATGTTCTAACTACTGCTAACCAACTATAAAGCTAGATAACACTAATATAGTCAATTTAGCAGTTTTAGGAAGCAAATATAACATGAAGATAAGAACGGTAAATTATTCGGTTAAGTCAATTAAGATAAAATAGCCAACGAAGGAATCCAAAAGTAAGTAATTCTATATTTAAGCAGGAAAGGATGAAATTAACCGCCAAGGACTCAAATGTACCAATTACAATTCATACACGGTAACATAAGAACCTACGAACCCTACAAGGCCAGTCTATTAGCAAATAAGTCCGAGTACGCACTCGTCACCTCGCATACACGAACTACAAACAACAAAGAAGATTCAATCTTAAGGGGTAGTTCCCCCCCCACAAGGTTAGGCAAGATACTTACCTCAAAGACGACAACCCGGTACTCAAAACTAGACTTCTCGGGAGGGAAGGCCTCCGGATGGCTCAAACTCAACTAAATCAACTTCAAAATACATATAAAACGTATAAAGGATTATTACGAATAATAAAGTTTCAATCTTTATAAAATTATAAAAATCGACCCAAAAGTCGACCCCCGGGTCCGCACCTCAGAACCCGACAAATTTTACGAATTCCGATTACCTATTCCGATACGAGTTCACCCATACTAAATTTATCCAATTCCGATGACATTTGGTCATTCAAATCATGAATTTTTATTTTTGAAGTTTTTTTCCAAAATCCACAATCCCTTCAACCCAAAACACAATTTAAATAATAAAAATAAAAACTAATTCATGAAATATATTTAATACTAGTGGAAGAACACTTACCCATTCGATTTGTATGAAAAACCCTCAAGGAATCTCCCAAGACCGAGTTCTAGAAGTCAAAATATATTTTAAAATGGTGAAACCCCTGATTTTGCAAACTTATATTCTGCCCAGGTGTTTTGTGAATCGCGATCGCGGGGATCGAGGCGCGATCGCGTAGAAGGAAAATGAAGCTGGCTTAAAATGCTCTACGCGATCGCGAAATAGCTTATGCACTCGCGTATAAGGAGTAAGTTGGCTTCTGCGATCGCGGACCAACTACTGCGATCGCAGTGAAGGAAATTACTGGGCGAGTTAGACACTCTATGCAATCGCGGATCCTTCTATGCGATCGCATAGAAGGAAACCAGATGACAACTTTCAGCAGTTCAAAATAGGGAAACTGGACCCGGAACCTATCCGAAACACACCCGAGGCCCCCGTCTAACCACACACACAAGTCATATAACCTAATAGAGACTCGCTCGAGGTTTCAAAACACATAAAATAACGCTAAAACAACGAATCAAACCAAGAATCAATGAAATCCCTCAAAACTTCTTTAAACATCAAATTTTGCATTTTTGACCCGAATCATATCAAACCAAGTCCGTTTATTTCCGAATTTCACAAATAACACATATAAAACATATTGAACTTGCTCCGGACTCCGGAACCAAGATACAGGCCCGGTACCACAGGTTTCACCTCAAATTTCATTTTCAAAAACCTTTATATTTTTCAGAAAATAATTTTCTTTAAAAATTCATTTCTCGGACTTGGGACCTCGGAATTCGATTCGGACATACGCCCAAGTCCCATATTTTCCTACGGACCCTCCCGTCAAATCACGGGTCCGGGTCCATTTACCAAACATGTTGACCGAAGTCAACTTTATTCAAATTTCTAACACAAATTATCATTTTATCAGTTTTTCACCTAAAGGCTTCCCGGCTACACGCTCGGGCTGCGCACGCAAATCGAGGTGAGATAGAAGGAGGTTTTTACGACCTCAGAACATAGAATTAGCTAGAAATATACAGGATGACCTTTTGGGTCATCACAAAAGTAGTGTCTCCTCCATAAAATCACGTTTTAGGATGTATTTATAGTGATTAGGGTTTGTTTGGGCCGAAATTCCTTCTCCTAGTTCGGATTGAAAAAGTTGAATTTTTCTGCTCCGGTCCCGGTCTGGCGAAGTGACCCTCACTTCGTTGTCCGGGACTTCCCTGATTTCTTCTGCTTCTGTCCCGGTCTGGCGAAGTGTGCCTCGCTTCGCTGTCCGAAACTTTTGTCTTCAGCTCTTTTTCCTCAATTTTTCTCCCATCTGATCCTTTTCCGTGCAAATTTATTCCTACACATAAAAAATATGTAATGAGCATATTTTTACTTTAAAATCATGTGATCTCCCATAACTCACATAAAAAATAATATATAAACATACTAAAAAATATGCACTTTTCATCATTTATCAAAAGTCATGAAATTGTATTATAATCTTGATCCTTATTTGATTCTCCTTTCTAATGGTGGCCGTCCAAGTTGTCTTTAGCAATTATTTCCTTGTGAATCATAGATAGCAAGAAAGATTTATATTTGGTTTTATTGGTCTAAATTTCATTTGAGCAGCAGCCAAATTCTTGTTGAATTTATTTCTTGCTTCTTCTTTTTCTTCACACTGTTCTCTCTCTCCATTGGCTTCTGTTTTCTTCTTTCAAGATGAACAATCATTTGTTTTCAAGGTAAAAATTTTCAAACAGTTTTTAATAATTTATATGTAGCTCAATCCAATCCAATTTTTTGCTTGAAATATCGCGCTGTATTTTCAGTAAATTGTTTTTAATAATTTATTTGTAGCCCAATCCAATCCACTTCTTTCTTGAGTTTATCATATGTATTTTATTTCTATTTCTTGCTCTTCTTTTCTCCTGATAAACCTTTATGCGCTTTTATGCAGATCTTGAAAACTTGAAAGGAAGGGAAAGAAAAGCTATTTTGGCACTTGACTAGTGAAAATTATAATTATGGAAGCAGACAACTCATTATCATTGGTATGTTATATTATATGTTCATATATTAAAGCTAATAATTACTTGGACGGTTATCCAAATAATCCTTAAGATACTATAATATTATGCAAAGTTTTTAAGAGTTGTTGTCCAAAAGCTCATAATATGAAATGGCATATATATATAAACATTTAAGCATCCATTTGAAGATATTTTTCATGATAATTAGACTCTAAAGAGTAATGACTTTCCGAAAACGTAGATGATTTAGAAATCGTTTGGTGTGGTAGAACGTGCCCTTGATAATTGCTCGTTGTGTATGGGCTGTTAGGGCTCTTAGTCACATGAATAGTTCATTATGCTCAACAAGTTCAAAGTGCTAAAAATTAAAGTATTTTTAATTATAAACTAGTTTTAGTATATGTGCGTTGCACGTGTATAGCGTCATTCAATTAAAATTATATACATTAACGGTAAAATAAAAGTACAATATTTGTATAAATGATGAAATTAAATATTATCACATTGACATAATAGTTGAATTCAATATCTTCTGACTATGCAAAGATGTTGAATTTTGTTAAATTAATAATGTATATTATTTTATAATTATACATATCTTATAATATAATATACTCTTTAGGAATATATTTTATCTTCTATTATTTCATCATTAGTTCTTTAAGTTTGCATTTTAACCAATTTAATTCTTAAAACTATAATTGATTTTGTTTTATTTTCTAATGTCTTTCATCGCCAATATCTTTTTATGGTAAATACTTTTCGTATTTTAAGATTGTGTAAACTTGAAAAATTATTTTACGTATATGATGAATTTGGGAAGAATGAAATTGGATTATTTTGATAATTAGTTCATTTAAATACTTAATTATTCTTTAAAAAGATTTAAAAAAATAATTTAGAGGATTCAAATTCTTAATCTTAGCTCATGCCATATATTAAATATTTACTTATAACAATTTTGATCCACACAATTTTCTATCTTCAAATGATAAATATTCGTACTTTTGCACTTTATATTTGTCGAAGCGTTAGTATAAATGACTTTTGTCAATCATTTTTCTTTTCTCTTTCTCTTTGTTATTATTAAATATTTTTGTAATTATATATTTAATTTTGTTTAAAAATGTATAGTAATATTTATATGTAAGCAAATTATTGGTCGAAGAATAAAATTAATAGTTAGTGGATCAATCTCACATAGATTACTCAGAGCATTAACAATTTAATTTTAAAAAGGGCATCCCGGTGTACTAAGTTTCTCGCTATGCGCAGGGTTCGGGGAATGACCGAACTATAAGGATCTATTGTACGAAACATTACCCTGTATTTCTACAAGAGCTTGCTTCCAACCTTACCCTACATTTACAATTTAATTAGAATTGGAATAAACGACCAAGCAAAATGCTTCCTCTTTCTTTAATGTTTTCTCTATTTTATTTTGGATACATAATAATTGCTCACCTCAAAATTTAGCACAATTAAACAATCTCTTTTGAGCTTATAAATAACGTCTCATTAGAGACAATTTATAGGCATAAAGATTCCAGTTTTATTCAATCATACTTTAATTCTAGGATTTATATAAGGTAAAATTTTAATTATTTTAAATTTTTAAATATAAAGACTTCGCACTTAATTCAAATAAGGAAATGTTAAATAAATAAAATCTGATTCAATTGGAAACTCCTAAATATTAGCTAGGAGAATAATCAAAGACTATTTTATCTAGTATGAATTATATTCTAAAAGAGTAAAAGACGAACGACATTTTTCTAGGGGCCTTCGTGCTTTTAATATAGTATATAAATATAAATATAAATATAAATATAAATATAGATAAGTTGTTATGTATTTGGAAAGAAATGCTAAAGCCGATAATTAACATTTCATGTGTTTGTCGGAAAAATGCTAATAATTACCATTTCATGTGTTTTGGGAAAAATGCCAATAAACACATTTGAGTCGTTGAGATTTGAATGATTAAAATTCAAACCTAAAACATAAATACGCATAATGATTCAGATTTGAATGATTAAGACTTAGGCCTCATTTGGTTTTTTAAAAATTAAGACGTCTGAATCTGAAACACATCTGAATATCAAGATGTGTATTAAGATTAAGATATCTAAATCTGAATATACATCTGCATATTAAGACGTGTATTAAGATCTGAATAGTAAATGGTTAAGACTGTTTGATATTTAACATCTGAATGTATAAAATGTATCTTTATTTGAAAATTAATAAACATAAAATTCAATGAAATATTAAATAATCTAATTCTATCAATAAAATATATAATTATTTTAAAATATAATAGTTGGTGGTGGTGATGGCTAATGGTGGTGCTTGTGAATGCCAACTAGAGGCAATGGTTGGTGGTAAGTTTGGTTGATGGTGGTGGTTCAGGGTAGTAGCTAGTGGTGATTAGTAGTGGTGGTAATTATGATTGAGGATGGTGGTGGTGAGTGGTGATAGTTAATAATGGCGGGTGGTGGTGATAGTTGTGATTGAGGAAAGTGGTGGTAGTTTATAATGATGGGTAGTGCCGATTATGGTTGTTTGTAGTAGTTGAGCTGGATGAGTGTTGTTTGTGGTTGAGAATAATGGTGGTGGGAGTGGCGGGGATGACGGGTGGTGGTAGTCGATTATGTTGGTGGTGGTGGTCGAGTATGGTGGTAGTGGAATGATGGTAGATAATGGTTGGCGGTGGTGACAATTAATACTGAATATTCATTATGGATGATAGCATCTTAATGAAATTAAGTCTCTGTTATGAATCTTAATCATACATACTCATTAAGTGGTTCTGAAGTAAAAAAAAAGACAAACACATTTAATGATTAAGATTTGAATAATTAAGATTGAGACTTTAAAAACAAACGCACTTAATGTCTGAAATCTGAATGATTAAGATTCAGACCTTCATTAAATGCAAACAAATAATGCCTTAGACCTTTATTAAGTATAGACAAATTAGACTTTATCGTTGTGAACACTAAAGGCACCTAATTATGGCATCATTTTTTGTTCTAAATTGACTAAAACACAAATTATATAACAACAACAACAACTACCACGTCTCAATCACATGAAACAAATTGGGGTTGCTATATATAAATCTTCACTTTTCCATTTAAGCTCAACTCATGTCGTTATCATACCAAATAAAAATAATAAAAAATAAATTGAAGATATATAAATAATAATAATAATAATAATAATAATAATAATAATAATAATAATAATAAAAAAATTTCTCTGACAAGACTAAATCCTACATCCAACTGGTAATTATTACCTATATGGACTTTTTTCCTTTATTGTGCTCTATCTTTAGCTAAGTTTGTATTAATCTCCATAAATTATAGATCTTTCAAGGCAACTTTTCCTAATGTGATTTTAGGTCTACCTCGTTCCCTTTTAATACCTTCACTCACTATAGTTTCACACGTACAAACTGGTGCATCCGTAGGTCGGTGCAGGACATGATCAAACCATGCATCTCAAGGGACCTTCTCTCATTTTATCTTCTATGCATGCTACTTGCACCTTTTGGCAAACATGATCACTTTTAATCTTATCGAATCTTATATAACTGTACATCCATCTTAGCATTATCTGCAATACTCATGTTATGGATATGTCGGATTTTGGCAGGTGTCATTTACTGAACTTCTCGAGGACATTGTCAGTCTTCTGGATTTCATAAGGAGGTTAAAGAATGAAAAAGATCAAACAGCTCTTGACATGGATCAAATTGAAAAGCTGAAATTGCAGCTGAAATCAATGTGGACATCTATCCAGCTTTCTTATTCCAATTTGGATGGTTTAAATGCCGAGATGTCAAACGAAACACAACATCTTGAAGATCTGCTTAAGTCAATTTTCTATGGGAATGGATATGACATGTTGGTTAAATACGACATGGATCAGGTCGTTCCTCGCCTCCTGGAAAATATAAGAAGTTGTATCAGCTCACAACATCATCCTAAATCAAGTGTCACCATGACCGTGGAGCAGTTGGTTGAACCTTGGGATGCCCTCGTCGCGAAATTACGTGGGATAGTTGCCTATCCGGAGCTCTGCTCTTCTTTTTTGCCTCAATATGAAGTTCTTCAGAATCTGCGAGACAATGTAAGGGATTTCCTTGGGTTGAAACTAAATGGTTGCATTGAGCATGAGATAGTTGAATACGTCTTACTTCAGATTCAGCTTATGGCTGAGAGAGTACGATACTTCAATTTGGAGTTTCTTAATACACTTGGTCCCTCTCCAGCCATGCTAGCTCATCTGCTTGTGAAGATTATTCCTGTTGCATTGGAGTTTATGCACATATGTTCTACAGATTTCAAAGCTTCAAAATCAACAGAAGTTAGACGCTTCATTAAGCAGCTCCTACAAGCCTCTCCGGATATTCTTCGAGAATATCTGATTCATCTACAAGAGCACATGGTACATGTTATTACCACTAGCACTTCAGCTCGAAACCTTCATGTCATGATAGAGTTCCTCTTGATTATTCTTACTGATATGCCTAAGGACATTATTCATCATGATAAATTTTTTGATCTCATCGCACGTGTGGGAGCACTTACTAGGGAGGTAGCAACTCTTGTTCTCCACTTAGAAGAGAAATCAAGAAATGAAGAGAACACCAATGAAAGTAACATTACAACTCTGGATTTGCAAGAAAATATTGAACTCCTAAAGGAAGATCTCAAACATTTTTACTTGAAAGTTCCAAGCTTATCTCAACTCTGCTTTCCCATGAGTGACAAACCACTCTTCATGAATCTTCTACTTATAAACCTAAATGATTTGCTCAATTCTAATTCTTATTCAGTTGCTTTGATAAAGGAAGAAATTGCAGTGGTGAAAGAATACCTAGAATTGATAAGATCTTTCTTCGTGAATGTTGAGCAAGAATTGTATAAAGATGAGTGGATACATGCTTTAAATGTAGCATATGAGGCGGAACATGCTATTAATTCAATTCTTGTAAGAGATCATGGTCTCTTGCATCTTATCTTCTTACTTCCTGATATTATAGAAAAGATCAAGATTATCAAAGAAGAGGTATTTAATTTATCGAAGAAGATTCCCAAGAACATGAGCCTCATTGTTGTAAACTCCCCCAACAAGCCAGTTGTAAGAAACTCAGCAATAGCCAATCAAGTAATTGTAGGTTTTAAGGAGGAGAAAGACTGGATAATTAGGAAGCTTATCAACGGACCAGCTGAGATAGATGTCATTTCAATCATTGGAATGGCGGGGCTGGGAAAAACTACTTTGGCTTCTAGAGTATATAATGATGAGTCTGTTATTAGTCATTTCGACATTCTTGCATGGTGCACAGTTGATCAAGAACATGATGGGAGGAAGTTATTACATAAAATTGTTAATCAAGCTACTGGATCGAATCAGAAGTTCAATGAGAATATTGATGTTGCTGATGAGCTGCGAAGAAAACTTTATGGGAGGAGGTACCTTATTGTTTTGGATGACGTGTGGGATACTGCAACATGGGATGAGTTAACAAGATCTTTTCCTGAAGTTAAAAAAGGAAGTAGAATTATTTTAACCAGTCGAAAAAAAGAAGTGGCCATGCATGGAAAACACCATTGTGAGCCTCTTTATCTTCGTTTGCTCAGACTAGATGAAAGTTGGGAGTTATTAGAGAAGAGGATTTTTGGAGAAGAAAGTTGCCCTGATGAACTATTGGGTGTTGGAAAAGGAATAGCCCGAAAATGTCAAGGGCTTCCTTTGGTGGCTGATCTTATCGCTAGAGTCATTGCAACGAAGGAAAAGAAAAAGACTTTGTGGCTTGAAGTTCTAAATAATTTGAATTCCTTCATTCTTGAAAATGAACTGGAGGTCATGAAAATTATACAATTAAGTTATGACCATTTACCTGACCACGTAAAGCCGTGCTTGCTTTACCTAGGAAGTTATCCAAAAGACGAACAAATTGAAGTCTCTAGGTTACAAGATCTATGGACTGCAGAAGGACTTGTAGAACATACTGAGATGAAGGGCGTGGAAGATGAAATGAATGTTTATTTGGATGCTTTGATTTCGAGTAGTTTGGTAATGGTAATGAAAAGTGAAAACAGGACAACAACTTGCAAAATTCATGATCTTGTGCATGACTTTTGTCAGGTAAAAGCCACAAAGGAAAAGTTCTTTCACTCGATAGGTTCAAGTGCTCTATCTTGTGCTTCAGATCTGATGCCACGTCGAATAACCGTCTCTTTCCGTTATAGTCTCCTTGAACAAAATCATGCAGAAAAGAAAAAGGTTTCCGGTAAATACCTGATTTCTTTGAAGGCTGATCATACAGATTGGCCACCCTTTGGTTTATTGCTGGATAAAACAGCGGTACTAGTTCATTTAAGAGACTTGAGGCTTCTTAGAGTATTAGACATCGCTCAAGTTTTTGTCGAAGATTCTTTGCTGAATGAGATAGGTTTGCTAGTTCATTTGCGGTACTTACACATTGGGATGAATGTTAAAGCTCTCCCGTCATCATTGTCAAATCTTTGGAATCTTGAAACTCTGGTGGTGCGTAACATTAGATCAACCATGGTACTACTACCTGTAATTTGGAATCTTGCAAAGTTGCGACATATGAGTATCTATTATTGTTCTTTCTTTGATTTGGATACAGATGAACCAATACTTTTAGTAGAGGACTCAAACTCAAAGTTAGAAAAGCTGAGAATATTAGAGCAGGTCAAGATTTCCAATTCGAAAGAGACAGAGGATATTTTAAAAAGGTTTCCTAATCTTCAAAAGCTTGACAGTGAAATTGTAGAATCATGGGATTCTTCAGCAAAGTGCAACTGGTTTCCACAATTGGATGTCCTTAATCAACTTGAAGAAATCAATGCAAGATATCGTCGTTTGGATTCCCAATATCCAAAAGCCACGAACGATATTTGCAAAAGGTCTCCTAATGTTTTTTGCTTCCCTTCAAGCTTGAAACGGTTGACACTGGAAGAGTTTTATCTGTCATCCGATTCACTGTCAAATATTGCAAGATTACCTAAACTTCAAAAACTGACTCTGAACCGCACAATGATTCAGGAAGAAGAATGGAATGTGGGAGAAGAAGACACGTTCAAGAATCTCAAATACTTGGAGTTGTATTTGGTGTGTCTTTCCAAATGGCAGGTTGGAGAGGAATCCTTTCCCGTGCTCGAGCAATTACTCCTTAGGGAATGTGATAAGCTTGAAGAGATCCCGTCCAGTTTTGGGGATATTGCTTCATTAAGGAGTATCGAACTGATCGATAGCCCTCAACTTGAAGATTCCGCTCTAGAGATTAAGGAATATGTTGCAGATATGATGGGAGAGGACAAGCTTCAGGTCCATGTCTAGAGTTATCGTGAATAATCTGTGAGTATATACGACGTTATTAAATACCAATTGCTAACAGAGGACATTTGTTCAATTTCCAATTTTTATGTTTTATGTCTATATGATATGTTCATACCAACAAGTTCTTGCATCTGAGAATATTTGAACTGCTTGTAGTAAAATTTGTTTGTAGTTATGAAACTTGTCAAATTTCTCTGGTTTGCGAGAGGGACAGAAACATTCTAGACAATAAGAAATAGTGATTTTAAACATGTTCAAGTGCTTGGATGAAAACCAGTGGAGTTGGGAGCCAGAACAGAATTCGATGCAAGCAAGAGTTTTTATTTGACTCTTAGACAAGTGTATATTTTATTAAAATATTAATTTTCTTTTCTTTTACTTATTTTCATCTTTCCCTTTTCTCTTTTTCATTTAATCTCCCCGCCACCAAACTAAACAACAAAGTTTCACCCCATGTTATTTTTCGCCCCTGATCTGTTCTTATTCTTCTTCTTTTTTTCGGGGCACTAAGCTAGGCTTGATACCTTTAAATGGCTATTATGTTGATGGCGTTTTGGATGGTTT
This sequence comes from Nicotiana paniculata, assembly GCA_005239505.1. Classification (NCBI taxonomy): domain Eukaryota; kingdom Viridiplantae; phylum Streptophyta; class Magnoliopsida; order Solanales; family Solanaceae; genus Nicotiana; species Nicotiana paniculata. Next base: position 570 of record MDKI01074253.1, on the reverse strand, counting down.
CTATCACCGGTAACTGTGGGGCATAAAAATAGTGGCTCTTATGATTAAGAGGCGAGTGATAGTGAACTATATGAGTATAAGTGTCTGTTGGGTAAGAAAATGCTTATTCCGGTTCGAAATATCAAAAACTCCATTTTTTCCGCTAGACAAAATATTTTCCGGTGATGAATATTTCCAGATCTGAGTGGTCTTTATGAAAGTGTGATTTGTGTATTTGGGATGGAGAGAAAGAGAAAGAAGCTGACTAACCAAAATAATTCGGGAAGAAGGTTATAAAAGCCGTCAGTGAGTGATGTATGTTATTGACGAGAATGACGAATTGGAGGAGAAGAAGGAAAAGGAAAAAAAGTAAGAAATTATACATCTCACTAAAAATGTAAAAAAAATATTAAAAAATCTGGAAAATCATTTTTTCTTGCTTCTCACTCTCCCAAGGAGAGTGAAGTACACACACTCTGCCACGTAAGCTTTAAGGGTGCAAATAATTCTACTTTAAAATAGTTTAGCGGGGGAGAGGGGAGGGTTAATAAAACTCTCGCAAAGGTAGATTGTGTAGTTGTGAATCCAACT
>ML325076.1:3560-35516 GCA_005239505.1 Nicotiana paniculata | reverse complement strand
AACAATATTCATGGCTAAACCACAACCCCAGAACAATGGGTGTTTAGCCACTCATACTAGACTCAAACAATTGCATAAGTTTTGCATAAATGGAAAATACTAGATTAGGATGAAGAAAACTAATAATCCTTTGCTTCTTCAATGATCTTGTGTGTATATTCTCTCCAAAAATGGCATCCTCTCCCAAAGTTGTGTTTTTGGGTCTATTTATATGTTTGGGATAAACCCTAACCGTGTAGGAGACTTTTATTCAAACCGGGAAACACTTAAAACCTTCAAAACTCGAAATTGACCGGACAGAGACCCAGGCGTTAAGCCCCAAACGCCCCCTTATTGCCAGGGCAGGCCTGGCGTTAGGAGCCAAACGCCTGGCTAACGCCAGGTTCACCCTGGCCTTAAGGGCCAAACGCCCCCTTAATGCTCGGGCATGCCTGGCTTTAGGGGTCAAACGCCCGGGTATGGCCCGGGTCACTCCTTTTCGAATCTTGAGTGTATTTGTGATGTTTTATGCACCCATTTAGCTCGGCTTCCATCTCCAATTTACCTACACATGAAATAGACTCCATTATGCACATATAACGTGTATTTTTATCACAAAAGCACATAAAATGTAAGGTATATAATGCTTAAAACTATGAATTCTAGCCACGCATCAACTGCAGACCTGGTTCGCTTAGCCAAGGTCGAGGGTTCAGCAGACTTAGAAACAAATGAAGACTTCTTTGAGGAAGTCTTGGCTTTCTTGGGCTTAGGGGTCTGAACCTCTACCTCTGCCACCTTTTCAATTTGATGGACCAGGTCCATCTCATCTACTTCAACAACCTCCACAGGCTCAACTACCTTTTATTTTCCTTTCTCCAGCTTCTTCTTCTTACTCTCCGCTAAAGCACTCTGCAGTTCTTCCTCACTATGCTTTAGCTTACTCCTTGTAGTTCTTCCTCTTGGAAGAGGAATATCAGAACTCTCAGAAGGAGCAGCTTTCCTTTTCTTATTTACTCTTGCTATCCCAGAAGTTTGAGCTTTAGGAGTTCTTTTCTTCTTTGGATTGGAACTATCGCCAAACTTTTTCAGCAGATCCGCCAGGGTTTCCTCAGTAGATGAACCAGGTTCATCTGCTTGCTTTCCCAGATTGACTAGCCCTTCAGCGGTTTCTCCTGATTCACTTCCCCCTAAGTTCTTGCTAACTTCATCCACTTTTTCTGGCTCAGCTCCACAAATAGGCATTCTAACATATTCTTGCCCTTTTCCCCTCACTTCACTCCGTACTCCCTCTCTCTCTTTTTCTTTTTCAGTTTTGTTTTTACCACTTCTCCTTCTTGTATTCAAAAATTCCACATCTATCACTGACCCAATCAAGACGAACCTAGTTTCTAAGTTTTCAGCAGTCTCAGAATCAGCCTCGAAAGTAGTTTTTGGTACAGAAGATACCTGTTCACAATCGGAAGATCATGTTGCTTCCCCCTTAGTCGCTGATTTAAAAGAATCGCTCGAATTTTGTGATTCTTGAGCCTGACTTGCTTGAAGCTTGGCATTTAATTTTCTTTCTAAAGATCCGCTGGTCACTGTCTTTCTAGCAAGCATCTTAATTCTCCTTTTTCTGGGTTCGGGGTTAGGACTAGGTTGAGGAATGATAGAACTTGGTTGAGGGGTTGTGGAAGGTGAGGATAGAATAGGGGGTGGTAGATTACGGGGATTGTTACAAGGGTTAGACATTTTGATTTTTGGTTGATGAAGGAAGAAATAATCTGGATTGAAGTTGAAGGCAAAGAGAGAAGGAAGGGTTTCGACGGTTTTTCAGAATTGTTGAGGGATTTTCAGAGATGATGATTGGGGATCTAAAGGGAAGTGTAATTAATACACAACGAAAGCTTCTGGTCAGTTAGAAGTATAATAACTCTGCATTTGTTCAGTTTGGAATGACAGTTAATGCTTCCCTAGGATCCAGGTGTTTTAATACGGTGGGGATTCTTTAGTGTAGACGGAACTGGTTCAAATCTTTATAGGATAGGCTTTGAAAGATTTGAGTTTGGGTGGAGTTCTGCTCATGATTTTAATAGTAGTATTAAATTTGTAGAGTGTAGAACAAATACCTCGCCTTTCAGATGAACCAGCACTGATGAACCAGGTTCATCACTTAAGAATCCTCTTGATCATGTCTCAACTTCAACAATAGAGAAAATTTCATTAGCAACCAGTGAGTCATATCAAAGCATGGCACAGGAGTAGGGGTGTGTATTTGATTTATCGATTCGATTTTGACCCTTATCGATAATTACTTATCGACTATCGATTTGTACATATGCTTATTGTTATCGTTTCAATAAGTTTTCAATTTTTTCGATTTTGATTTATTGATTTTTGGGGCTTATCGATTCGGTTATCGATTACACCAATAAGAAAATTTGCGGGATTCCACAGAAAGTATATCGCTATAAATACTCCTAACTAATATGGACAAAAAGAAGCTAAAATAAGACGAACACCGTTTATAACATAAAAATTGTGTCAACAAGCACATGCAACGAAACTAAAGTAAGGGATCAAATGTATGCAACCAGCACTCCAACGATATAAACTGATGAAATGAGGTGTCCATTTTGGTAAAGATATAACCATAAACTTAAGTTAATTGTTCGGAAAAATAGCTTTCCATGACTGAAACTAGAAAAAAATGCTTAGAAATTAAGGCATTTGTAATTTGATTAGTATTTCAACATCAAAATCCTGCTTTTGAATTGCAAAAGAAAAAAAAGGTAATCAAGTAGTAAGAGAGTGTGATTTTTAGCGGTACCTTAGAGGCAAAAGCTGCTGAAGTTAAGTGTCGAGTGAGGATTTCGAGCCTAGAATTAGCGGAAGAAGCCATGAATCAGTTTTGATTTCAAAGTAAAATTCACAGGGTAAAGGGAAGGTAGCGTTGTTAGGTTTTTCATTGCTTGTGAAGCTGTAGGGGAAGCTGACTATAGTATCTGAATGGGTAGAGGAAATAATAGGGTTAGGGACTTAGGGTAAAGGAAAGGGTATTATAGAATAAGGGTATATTTGTCTTTATAGTATATCTTATCGGTTTATCGATAAACCGATAACCGAAGAGGACAAAATCGAAATCAAAATCGATAAATCGATAAGAAAAATTTCGAAATCGAAATCGATAAACCGATAAAAAATAATCGATTTAATTTATCGATAAACCGATTCGAATGCACACTCCTACACAGGAGTATACCATTTACAATATGAGACTGAGTAACAATTAATATGATTATTTACACAAGTTTCAGATTATCTAGCCAAATTCTTTTTTCATGTACACTCTGAACTGGTTAAATTAGTGATCTTAATCATCCCTAACTCTAACCTGTTCCTTTCAAAATTCTCTATACTCAATGCTTTTATAAATATGTCAGCAATCTATTTATCAGTAGAACAGAACTCTATGGTGATAAATCCCTTCTCATAATTGTCCATTAAAAATTATGTCTAACATCTATGTGCTTTGTTCTTTTATGATGAACGGGGTTCTTTTTCATTCCGATAGAACTAGTGTTATCACAAAATATAGGGATACATCCAACATCAATTACTGCTTAATCCACAATAGTTGAGCACAACATGAGGCTGCAGCCACGTACTCAGCTTCAGCAGTAGATAGGGCCACAAAATTTTGCTTTTTAGTGGCCCAAGACACAAGGCATGAACCAAGAAAGTGTGTCATACCTGAGGTGATCTTTCTATCCACTAGAAAACCTGCATAGTCAACATCAACATATCCCATAAGGTTAAAGTTACTACCTTTTGGATACCAAAGACAGATTTTAGTGGTGCCTTTTAGGTATCTCAAGATTCTCTTTACAACAGTTAAGTGGGATTCCTTTGGATTAGCCTGAAATCTTGCACAAAGTCCTATACTGAAAATAATGCCAGGTCTACTAGCAGTGAAATATAGCAAAGAACCAATCATTCCCCTATACAACTTTTGATCAACAGATGAACCGGGTTCATCTATATACAATTTTGTGGATGTTGCAATAAGAGTGTCAATTTATTTGGAATCTTCCATTTTAAACCTTTTAAGCAACTCTTTTACATACTTTTGCTGATGAATCATAGTTCCATTTGAATTTTGTTTAATTTGTAATCCTAAAAAGAAATTAAGCCCACCCATCATGCTCATTTCAAATTCACTCCCCATTAGTTTAGCAAATTCTTTACTTAGCTTATCAGTATTTGCTCCAAATATTATGTCATCTACATATATCTGAACTACCAAGAGATCTTTACCTTTTTCTTTCAAGAATAGAGTACTATCAATCTTACCTCTCTTGTAGTCATGCTAAAGTAAGAATTTTGATAATCTTTGATACCATGCTCTAGGAGCTTGCTTGAGTCCATACATTGCCTTGTCAAGCTTGTACACATGATCAGGATTCTCATTGTTTTCAAACCCCAGAGGTTGCTTGACAAACACTTCTTCCTTTAGATAGTCATTTAGGAAGGCACTTTTGACATCTATCTGGTGAAGGGTGAATTTCATGTAAGCAACAAAGGTTATGAGGATTCTTATTGCTTCCAGTCTTGCCACTGAAGCAAAAGTTTCATCATAGTCTATGCCTTCCTCCTTACTATATCCTTAAACCACCAATCTTGCCTTCTTCCTAGTAATTGTTCCATCTTCATCAAGTTTATTTCTGAAGACCCACTTAGTGCCAATTACTGATCTATCCAAGGGTCTTGGTACCAGATGCCAAACTTGACTCATTTCAAATTGGTTGAGTTCATCTTGCATTTCATTTACCCAGTCTGCATCCTGAAAAGCCTCAGCAACATTTTTAGGTTCAATAAGAGATAAGAAAGCATCAAAAGCACAAAGATTCTTTAAAGAAGATATGGTTTTGATTCTAGAGGTTGGATTAGTGATAATGTTCTCAATAGGGTGAGAACTTTGATATCTGTAAGGTTTCACAACCAACCGGTTACTCCGTGATGTTCCTTTAATGCTTTGTTGTTGTGGAACATGTTTAGGCACAAATTTCAATGATGTTTGGGAATTATTTTGTTCTATTCCCACTGTCATGTTTCCCGGGATGGATGAACCTGTTCCATCACCTGTTCCTTCCTCCAGTGTTGCTTCAGCCTAGGCTGTGATCTCATGTGAGTTTCTAGCTAGCCTAATTGCTACATCATCTTGTTCTTGTCCCTCAGAAAGAATGTTAGTTTCATCAAAAACTATATGTACACTTTCTTAAACACACATAATTCTTTTGCTATAAACTTTATAAGCTTTACTATGTGAAGAATATCCCAAGAATATGCCCTCATCATTTCTGGGATCAAACTTACCTAGGGAGTCTTTACCATTGTTGTGCACAAAGCACTTGCAACCAAATGCCCTAAGGTGGGATATATTTGGATTTCTCCCTTTAAGTAACTCATAGAGAGTCTTCTCTACAAGGGGTCTTGTCATGCACCTATTTATGATGTAGCATGCAGTATTAACAGCTTCTGCCAGAAACTATGGGGTAATTTACTAGAAGATGCATAGTACTAGCCATATCTTCAAGTGTCTTATTCTTTCTTTCAACTACTCCATTTTGTTATGGAGCTCTAGGAGCAGAAAAATTATGATCTATGCCATGCACATCACAAAATTCAGCAAACTTAGCATTTTCAAATTCAGTGCCATGATCAAACCTAATTGATGCAAGTTGATTTCCTAATTGTTCTGAATTTTTCTAACAAAAGAAGTGAACATGTCAAATGCTTCATCTTTAGATTTTAGAAATAGTGTCCATGTAAATCTAGAATAATCATCAACAAGCACCATCACATATCTCTTACCACCTCTGCTTAATGTTCTCATTGGACCATAAAGATCCATATGGACTAGTTCCATCGTTCTGGTGGTACTTACCACTTTCTTGCTTTTAAAAGAGGATCTTACCTGCTTCCCCCTTGCACAAGCCTCACAAACTGTCTTCCTTGAACTTAATGTTAGGCAGTCCTATCACTAAGTCCTTGGAGACTAATTTGTTGAGTTGACTTAGACTTGCATGTCCAGGTCTCTTATGCCAAAGGGGGGGATCACTGTCCAGCACACTTAACCAGGTTAGTACATTTTTTGAAAGTGTGGACAGATCTATAATGTATATATTATTCACTCTTTTTCCCTACAAAACAATCTTGTCAGTGGTAAGATTTATTATAAAATATTTTGTAGAGGTGAATGCTACCAAGTTACCTCTATCACACAGCTGTGACACACTGATTAGGCTATATTTCAAGTCGTCTATCAAATAGACATTCTCAATAGAATGAATGTCATTCTTACCTACCTTACCAACCCCAATGATTTCACCTTTCTTCCCATTTCAAAAGGATACATTTCTTCTTTTAAGGTTTGTAACTACCCAGTCAATCATTTTAAGAATTTGCGCCCCAATACCCTATTTACCGATTCTCACATGTCTATTTATGTTATTGGAACTGGTCGGAGCGTTGTGTGATGAAATCCGGGGTGATTTTGGACACATAGTCCATAAATGTGGAATTTAGCTTTAGAAATCTGGCCGTAGCTAGATCTGTGTGAAGACGGATTCGGAATGGAATTCCATCAACTCTCTTAGCTCCGTTGAGTGATTTCGGGGTTAGGAGCGTTTTCGAAATGTGTTTTCGAGGTCGGTTGTGGATTTAGGCTTGAATTGGCGAAAGTTTGAATTTCGGCGATTTCGGCTAACAGGTGAGATTTTGGTATCGGACTCGGAAATGGATTTCCGAAAGTGAAAGCAGGTTCGTAATGTCGTTTATGACCTGTGTGCAAAATTTGAGGTCATTCGGCTGAGTTTAGACGTGTTTCGGGGTCGTGAATTCTAGAAATTTCCTAAGTTCTTAGGCTTCAATCTATGCATAATCGATGATTTTGATGTATGAGATGTGGTTTTAAGGCTCGACAAAGTTTGAACAAGGTACTAGGGTCAGATGTTAGTTTTGGTTGAGGTCCCAGGGGCCACGGGTTTGTTTCAGATGCCCAACGGGTGAGCTTTGTGAATTTGAGAACAGCTGAACCATTCTGGTTCTGGTGTCTCGCACCTGAGATGGTATTTCTGCAGGTGCGGACACGCAGGTGCGAAGGGGGAGCCTCAGGTGCGACCCCAGGCCATTATATGAATTTCCGCACCTGCGATGGTATTTCCGCAGGTGCAGGCACGCAGGTGAGAAAGGGGTGCCGCAGGTGCGACCCAAGGCCACTTAATGAATTTCCGCACCTGCGATTGGGTTTCCGCAGGTGCAGCACCGCAGGTGCGATCCCAGTGTCGCAGGAGCGAAATGTCTGGGCAGTTTATACCAAAAATCCGAGGGTTTGAATTTCATAATTTCAAAATCGATTGTGAGCTTGGAACTTGGCGATTTTCAGTGGGATTTGAAGAGGAGGATCATAGGTAACGTTTTCTAACCTTAATCCCTTTATATATTATTAATCTCTATCATTTTCCTCAATCCAATCAAGGAAATTGGATGAAAAACCATGGAAATGGGATGAAATTTTCCCAAGTAGAAATCCGAGGATTTAGGGAGATTTAGACGTCGGATTCTGTTGATTCTTGTTCGAGTGGGTTCATGAGTGAATGGGTGTTCGGGAAATATAAATTTTATTCGATTCCGAGATGTGGGCCCGGGGGACTTTTTGGGAGAATTTCCTAATTTCGCGTATTAGCTTATAAATAATTAGCTATTTTGTTCCCTTGAAGTAATATTTACACCATGCAATCGATTTGAATAGATTTGGGGCACCCGAAGTCAGATACTCGTGGCAAGAGCCTGGTATTAAGTTAAGTAGCGCAGTCCAGGTAAGTGGCTTGCCTAATTCTTTGTAGGGGACTTTCCTTTAGGCATTTTATACTGATTTTGTTATGTGGACGCCGTGTACGCGAGGCGACGAGTGCGTACACGGGTCATTGTTGCAAAAATCCTATTTTTACTCCTACGAAATCACTCATTTTCATTCACATATTATTGTTTCCATCTTGATAGAGTAGATAGCGTAAGAGTAAGCATGCCTAACTGTTCTGACTTGTTTTCCTCTTATTTGCTACTAGTCACATCATGCTTAGGTAGCTTTACTCTAATCCTGCATGTTGTTTTTCCTGGATTGTTTACTTAAGCCATAATTGACATACTTCTGCCTTGCATATTTAAATTGGGACTACGGACAGAGATCCGGAGGCTTTCCCCCTGTACTGAAATGCATATTTAAATTGGGACTACGGACAGAGATCCGGAGGCTTTCCCCCTGTACTGCATAGCATATTTAAATTGGGACTACGGACTGAGATCTGGGAGCTTTCCCCGTGTACTGCATTGCACATTTACTGTTGAGATATATGTTGTGCTAAGCTAAGGGCTCTCTTTCTGTTATTAAATTTTTTCGTCTTAGTTAATCCAATTTATCATTGCTTATCTGTATTTCACTGTTTTAAATGATATATGGACTTGTTTTTACAAACTCAGTAGGGCCTCAACCTGACCTCGTCACTACGTGACTGGGTTATTCTTGGCACTTACGAAGTACCGAATGTGGATCACGCCCTTTCCTGCGCTTGTTTTTCCCATGTGCAGATCCAGGTACCAGCACCCAGTATCGTGGTTAGGAGTCGTTCTAGCAACAGCCAGGAGACCGCGAGGTAATTCTGCCGCGTCCGCAAAATCTCACGAGTCCCCTTCTACTCTAGTATAGGCATAGAACACTTGTATATTTTTCCACTGTTTCATTGTATAGAGCTACATTTAGTACAGAGCTTGTGTCTATGGTGACATTCTGGGTTTTAGGAAGTAAATGTATATGCTAAGTAGCTATGTTATATCTACTTGAGTTCTTTTTTTCTGGATTTATTTTATTGATTCTGTCATGTTTCGCAAATTTTAGGCTTACCTAGTCATAGAGACTAGGTGCTGTCACGATACCTTTCGGAGGGTAAATTGGTTCGTGACAAGTTGGTATCAGAGCGTCTAGGTTCATAGGAGTCACAAGTCATAAGCCGGATTATTATAGTCTCGCGGATCGGTGCGGAGACGTCCGTATCTATCTTCGAGAGGCTATGTAACTGTTAAGAACAATCTAATTCTTTGGAATTCCTTATCGTGCTAGTTGTTGTCATCAAATTCTTAAACTCTATTATATTCTTGCATGCAGATGGTTCGTACCCGTAGCGGACGTACTGATGACCAGGCACCCGATCCCCCAGTCAGAGCCACCAGAGGCATGGGCCGGGGCAAGGGACGAGCACGTGGTGCAGCCCGAGCACCGGCTAGAGCAGAGGCAGCCCCCAGTAGCTACAGTTGGAGGGGCATAGGAGGTCCCTACTGTTACTCCAGACCTCCAGGAGACATTGGCCCAGTTCTTGAGTGCCTTCAGTACTCTATCTCAGGCGGGTCTACTCCTGATAGCTCCAGCTACATCCCAGGCCGGAGGAGGGACATAGACTCCCGCTGCCCATACTCCTGAGCAGAGAGTTCATATTGGGAAGGTCCCAGAGTATATTCCTATGCCCCCAACAGTTCCAGCTCAGCATGAGACTAGGATAGTTGTTCCTGAGGCAGAGCAGCTCCGACTTGAGAGGTACAAGAAGCACCACCCACCTGAGTTCAGGGGACTAGCTTCGGATAACGCCCTGGGTTTTCTTGAGGGGTGTCATCGCATTCTCCGCACTATGGGTATAGTGGAGACGAGTGGGGTTTTTTTCACTGCTTTCCAGCTGAGGGGAGCAGCTTATCAGTGGTGGCGTGCTTTTGAGCTTAGTAGCCCGGACGAGGCAGCCTCACTTACTTGGGCTCAATTTTCCGAGATTTTCTTACTTGAGTTTGTCCCGAAAAGCTTCAGGGATGCTTGGCGTGCGGAGTTTGAGCAGTTACACCAGGGTGCCATGACTGTTTCAGAGTATGCAGTCCGTTTCTGCGATTTGGCTCGCCATGCACCAGCTTTGGTTGTTACTGTCAGAGAGAGGGTTTGGCGCTTTATTGAGGGACTCCACCACAGTATTCAGACCAGAATGGCCAGAGAGCTGGAGACCAATATTACTTACCAGCAGGCCGTGAGTATTGCCCGGAGGATTGAGACTATGTTAGCCCGGGACAAGGAGGAGAGAGAGGCCAAGAGGTCTCGAGAAACTGGTCATTTTTTAGGAGCTCGTGCACCAGTAGCACGCTATGGTAGGGGTTTTTTGAGTCGCCTTGTTCATTCAGCTCTCCCAGCAGCCAGCGGTATTCCAGCTCCTCCTAGACCTTAGGAGCCTTATTATTCACCACCAGTATCTCAGGTGCCTCCTGCTCGAGGTGCTATCACTGGCCAGCCCATCAGGCCAGTTCAGAGTTAGCAGCGGCCGCCACGTCCTCCGAGGGGTTGCTTTGAGTGTGTTTACCCTCATCATATGATCAGAGATTTTCCCAAAGCGAAGAGGGGCGCACCACCTCAGACTTATCAGGGTCCACCCCCTCAGATTTATCAGGCTCCACGCCTTCCACCAGGTCCTCCAGCTATTCTTCCAGCCCCAGCTGCTACCCCACCACCTCAGGAAACTCGAGGTGGAGGTCGGGGAGGTCGAGGTCGCCCTAGAGGGGGAGGCCAGGCCAGGTACTATGCTCTTCCGGCCTGGTCCGAGGCCATTGCTTCAGATTCAGTCATTATAGGTATTGTTCCCGTTTGTCATAGGAACGCATCGATATTATTTGACCCAGGCTCTACTATTCATTTGTGTCTTCCTATTTTGCTTCACATCCGAGGATAGCCCAGGACTCTTTAAGTTCCCCTGGTTATGTTTCTACTCCGGTGGGAGATTCTCTTGTTGTGGACCGCGTATATCGGTCATGTTTGATTGCTATCAGTGGTTTTGAGACCAGAGCTGATTTGCTACGACTCAGTATGTTAGATTTCGATGTTATATTGGGTATGGATTGGCTATCTCCCTATTATGCTATTCTTGATTGTCACGCAAAGACCGTGACACTGGCTATGCCAGGATTTCTGAGGTTAAAGTGGAGAGGTTCCTTGGAGTATACTCCCCGCCGAGTCATTTCTTTTCTTAAAGCTCAAGTGATGGTTGGGAAGGGATGTGATGCATATTTGGCTTATGTGGGAGATGTTAGTACTGAGACCCCTACAGTTGAGTCAGTTCAAGTTGTCAGGGACTATTCTGATGTATTTTTAGCTGATCTTCCGGGTATGCCAGCCGATAGAGACATTGATTTCGGCATTGACTTGTTGCTATGCACTCAGCCCATTCCCATTCCTCCTTATCGCATGGCTCCTCCTGAGTTGAAGGATTTGAAGGAGCAGTTACAGGAGTTGCTAGAGAAGGGATTCATCAGGCCTAGTGTATCACCTTGGGGCGCTCCGGTATTATTTGTGAAGAAAAAGGATGGCCCAATGCGTATGTGTATTGACTACCGATAGCTGAATAAGGTGAAAATGAAGAACAGGTACCCATTGCCTCGCATTGATGATCTATTTGACCAGTTACAGGGTGATAGGGTGTTCTACAAGATTGACCTACGTTCTCGTTATCATCAGTTGAAGATTCGGGAACCGGATATCCCGAAGACTACCTTCAGGACCAGATATGGCCACTATGAGTTCCTTGTTATGTCATTTGGGCTGACCAATGCCCCAGCAACCTTCATGCACCTGATGCACAACATATTTTGGCCTTATCTTGATACTTTCGTCGTTGTGTTCATTGATGACATTCTGGTATATTCTAGGTCCCAAGAAGACCATGAGCAGCACTTGAGGACCGTGCTTCAGATATTGAGGGAGAAGAAGTTGTATGCCAAGTTTTCTAAGTGCGAATTTTTGCTTGATTTTGTGGCATTCCTAGGCCACGTGGTGTCTTTGGACAAGGTAGATCCGAAGAAGGTGGAGGCGGTTTAGAGTTGGCCCAGACCGTCCTCAGCTACTGAGATCTGCAGTTTCCTTGGTTTGGCTGGGTATTATCGCCGTTTTGTGGAGGGATTTTCATCCATCCAAGCGCCTATGACCAGACTGACCTAGAAGGGTGAATATTTTATATGGACTGAGGAGTGTGATAAGAGCCTTAAGAAGCTCAAGACAGCCCTGACTACAGCTCTTATGTTGGTTTTGCCTTATCAATTCTGGATCCTATACAGTTCATTGTGATGTTTCGAGGATTGGCTTGGGAGCGGTGTTGATGCAGGATGGTAGGGTGATTTCCTATGCGTCCAGAAGTTGAAGGTCCATGAGAAAAACTACCTTGTTCATGATCTCGAGTTGGCAGTGATTGTTCACGCCTTGAAGATACGGCGTCATTATTTATATGGTGTGCCCTATGAGATATTCACGGATCACCGGAGTTTGCAACACATATTCAGGCAGAAGGATCTAAATTTGCGCCACTGTAGGTGGTTGGAGTTTCTAAAGGACTATGACATCACCATATTATACCACTCAGGGAAGGCCAATGTGGTGGCCGACGCCTTGAGTCGCCAGGCGGAGAGTTTGGGGAGTTTGGCATACCTTCATCTAGCTGAGCTCTAGCCTTAGATGGTCAGTCCTTAGCCAGTCAGTTCGTGAGATTGGATCTTTCTGATCCTTGCCGGGTATTAGCTTGTGTGGTTGCTCGATCTTCCCTTCATGACCGTATCAGAGAGCGCCAATATGATGATCCCCACCTTTTGGTTCTTCAGGATAGACTCCAGCGGGGTGACGCCAGAGATGTGACTATAGGAGATGACAGGGTGATGAGGATGTAGAGCCGTATCTATGTGCCCAACGTGGGTGGGCTTCGGGAGTTTATTCTTGAGGAGGCCCATAGTTCGCAGTATTCCATCCATCCGGGTACCACGAAGATGTACCAGGATTTGAGATAGTACTATTGGTGGCAAAGGATGAAGAAGGATATAGCAGAGTTTGTAGCCAAGTGTCTCAACTATCAGCAAGTCAAATGTGAGCATTAGAGACCGGGAGGGTTACTTCAGCAGATTAAGCTTCCAGAGTGGAAGTGGAAGCGGATCACCATGGACTTTGTGGTTGGACTTCCTCGAACTTTGAGGAAACATGATGCTATTTGGGTGATTGTGGATCGGCTGACCAAATCAGCCAATTTCCTTCCAATACTGACTATATTTTCATCGGAGAGGTTGGCTGAGATTTATATTAGAGAGATTGTTCGCCTCCACGGTATTCCAGTATCTATCATTTCAGACAGAGGTACACAGTTCACCTCACGGTTCTGGAGAGCCGTTCAGCAGGAGTTAGGCACCAGGGTAGAGTTGAGTACAGCCTTTCACCCTAAGACGGACGGGCAGTCCGAGCGCACGATTCATATTCTCAAGGATATGCTCCGTGCCTGTGTGATGGATTTTGGAGGGCCATGGGATCGATACTTGCCTCTTGTAGAGTTTGATTATAACAACAGCTACCAGTCCAACATTTAGATGGCGCCGTATGAGGCTTTGTGCGGTAGGCGGTGCAGGTCTCCCGTGGGATGGCTTGAGCCGGGCGAGGCCTGATTGTTGGGTACAGACTTGGTTCAGGATGCCCTGGACAAGGTGAAGGTGATTCAGGAGAGACTTCGCACAGCTCAGTCCAAGCAGAAGAGCTATGCGGACTGGAAGGTTCGTGACTTGGCATTTATGGATGGTGGTCGGGTTTTGCTTCGGGTATTGCCTATGAAGGGCGTCATGAGGTTCGGAAGAAAGGCAAGCTGAGTCCGAGATTTATTGGCCCTTTTGAGGTGTTGCGACGTGTTGGGGAGGATGCTTATGAGCTAGCCCTACCTCCCAGCCTAGCAGGGGTTCATCCGGTGTTCCACATCTCCTGCTCCGGAAGTATCACGGTGACCCGACTCATGTCTTGGATTTCAGCTCAGTCCAATTGGACAAGGATCTATCATATGTTGAGAAGCCTGTGGTTATATTGGACAGGCAGGTCAGAAAGCTCAGGTCAAAGGATATTGCGGCAGTAAAGGCTCGGTGGAGGGGTTAGCCAGTCGAAGAGGCGACTTGGGAGACCGAGACGGATATGCTGAGTCAGTACCCTCATCTTTTCCCAGCTTCAGCTATGTTTCTATGCTCGTTCGAGGACGAACGATTTTCTTAAGAGGGGGAGGATATAACAACCCGGTCGATCGTTTTAAGAATTTGCGCCCCGATCCCCTATTTACCGCTTCTCCCTTGTCTAGTTATGTTATTGGAACTGGTCGGAGCATTGAGTGATGAAATCCGGGGTGATTTTGGACACATAGTCCATAAATGTGGAATTTAGCTTTAGAAATCTGGTCGTAGCTAGAGCTGTGTGAAGACGGATCCAGAATGGAATTCTGTCGACTTCGTTAGCTCTGTTGGGTGATTTCAGGGTTAGGAGCGTGTTCGGAATGTGTTTTCGAGGTCAGTTGTGGATTTAGGCTTGAATTGGTGAAAGTTTGAATTTCGGTGATTTCGGCCGATAGGTGAAATTTCGGTATCGGACTCAGAATGGATTTCCGAAAGGGACAGCAGGTCTGTAATGTTGTTTATGACCTGTGTGCAAAATTTGAGGTCATTCGTATGAGTTTAGACGTGTTTCGGCATCGGATGTGAATTCTAGAAATTTCCTAAGTTCTTAGGCTTGAATCTATGCATAATTGATGATTTTGATGTTATGAGATGTGTTTTTAAGGCTCGACCAAGTTTGAATGGATAGGGTCAGATGTGAGTTTTGGTTGAGGTCCCGGGGGCCTCGGGTTTGTTTCGGATGCCCAACGGGTGAGCTTTGTGAATTTGAGAACAGCAGAACCATTCTGGTTCTGGTGTCTCGCACCTGCGATGGTATTTCCGCAGGTGCGGACACACAGGTGCGAAGGGGGAGCCACAGGTGTGACCCCAGGCCATTATATGAATTTTTTCACCTGCGATGGTATTTCCGCAGGTGCGAAAGGGGTGCCGCAGGTGCGACCTAAGGCCACTTAATGAATTTTCGCACCTGCGATTGGGTTTCCGCAGATGCGGCACCGCAGCTGCGATCCCAATGTCGCAGGTGCGAAATGGGCAGTTTATACCAAAAATCCGAGGGTTTGAATTTCATAATTTCAAAATCAATTGTGAGCTCGGAACTTGGCGATTTTCACTGAGATTTGAAGAGGAGGATCATAGGTAACGCTTTCTAACCTTAATCCCTTTATATATCATTAATCTCTATCATTTTCCTCAATCCAATCAAGGAAATTGGATGAAAAATCATGGAAATGGGATGAAATTTTCCCAAGTAGAAATCTGAGGATTTAGGTAGCTTTAGACGTCGAATTCTGTTGATTCTTAATCGAGTGAGTTCATGAGAGAATGGGTGTTCGGGAAATATAAATTTTACTCGATTCTGAGATGTGGGCCCCGGGGACTTTTTGGGCAAATTTCCTAATTTCGCGTATTAGCTTATAAATAATTAGCTATTTTGTTCTCTTGAAGTGATATTTACACCATGCAATCGATTTGAATAGATTTGGGCCACCCAGAGTCAGATACTCGTGGCAAGAGCTTGGTATTGAGTTGATTAGCGCAGTTCAGGTAAGTGGCTTGCCTACTTCTGTGTTGGGGACTTTCCCTTAGGCATTTTATACTGATTTTGTTATGTGGACGCTGTGTTCCGAAGGTGACGAGTGCGTACACGAGTCATTGTTGCAAAAATCCTATTTTTACTCCTACAAAATCGCTCATTTTCATTCACATATTATTGTTTCCATCTTGATAGAGTAGATAGTGTAAGAGTAAGCATGCCTACCTGTTCTGACTTGTTTTCCTCTTATTTGCTACTAGTCACATCATGCTTAGGTATCTTTACTCTAATCTTGCCTGTTGTTTTTCCTGGATTGTTTACTTAAGCCATAATTGATATACTTCTGCCTTGCATATTTAAATTGGGACTACGGACCGAGATCCGGGAGCTTTCCCCCCTGTAATGCATTTCATATTTAAATTGGGGCTACGGACCGAGATCCGGGAGCTTTCCCCCAGTACTGAAATGCATATTTAAATTGGGACTACGGGCAGAGATCCGGGAGCTTTCCCCCTGTACTGCATAGCATATTTAAATTGGGACTACGGACTGAGATCCGGGAGGTTTCCCCGTGTACTGCATTGCACATTTACTTTTGAGATATATGTTGTGTTGAGCCGAGGGCTCTCTTTCTGTTATTAAATTTTTCCATCTTCGTTAATCCTATTTATCATTGCTTATCTGTATTTCACTGTTTTAAATTATATATTGACTTGTTTTTACAAACTCAGTAGGGCCTCAACCTGACCTCGTCACTACTTGACTGGGGTTAGGCTTGAAACTTACGGAGTACCAAATGTGGAGTCTTCACGCCCTTTCTTATCCAGGTACCACCACCCAGTATCGTGGCTAGGAGTCGTTCTAGCAGCAGCCAGGAGACCACGAGGTAATTCTGCCGCGCCCGCCGAATCCCACGAGTCCCCTTCTACTCTAGTATAGGCATAGAAGACTTGTATATTTTTCCATTGTTTCATTGTGTAGAGCTACATTTAGTACAGAGCTTGTGACTATGGTGACATTCCGGTCACGATACCTTTTGGAGGGTAAATTGGGTCGTGACAAGGCCCTCAAGTGAAAGGAACTGTTCCTTGTTGCCAGTCATGTGCTTTAAAAAGCCACTATCCATGTACCATATTTGACTGCTCCCCTTCACTTGAACCTCAAATTCCTCATGAAATTCCTCTTCTGATTCGCCAACTGCCATAAGTGCTTGTTCATCTCCATCTTCATCATCTGATTCCTCATCTGAACTTTCTCCCCAAGCAGCAACTATAGCCTTTGTTGATCCTTTGTTCTTCTTGGGATGAACTTATTCCTTCTTCTGGTTCCTTTGTTCAGATCTTTCCTTCTTCCATTCAATTTTCCATTGAGGGCAGTTCTTAATGTGATGATCAGTCTTCCAACACTTGTATCATCCCTCATTAGTCACTTTTTCAGGTACCATTGTCTTGTTGTAATTTCGACCTCTTGAGGTACCTTTTCCTCTCATAAGATATTTCTTGAAATCCTTGGTAATCATAGCCATTTCATCTTCCTCCAGATCAGCTCCTTCAGTTATTCTGAGTGCCAAACTCCTTTCCTTCTTGGGTGCGTCCATCTTTATGGTCTGCCTTCTAAATGCATAGGCAGTGAGATTTCCAATCAATTCATCCAGTTTATGAGTTGCAATGTTCTTAGATTCCTGAATTGCAGTGATCTTGCTTTCCCAGGAAACTGGAAGAAGCCTTGTCAGAAACTTTTCAACTTTGTCTTCTTCAAGAAGAGTCCTTCCAAGAGAATTTAGGTCATTATTCAGTATGGTGAACCTTGTATACATCTATTGAATGGTCTCTCCTTCCTTCATAGAGAAATTCTCATACTGAGAATATAGTAGAGTACCTCTAGACCTCTTCACGTGACTTGTTCCTTCATGATCCACTTGCAAAGTGTCCCAAATTTCTTTAGCAGTGGTACAACTTTGAATTTTGATGTACTCGTCTGGACCAATTTCACACACAAGCCACTTCTTGGCCTTAGCATTCTTCTCTCACTTTCTCAAATCTTCAGCAGTGCAGTCAGTTCTTGTCTTTGGCACATCTACTCCTTCAGCATTCTTCTTCATAGTGGCCAAAGGACCAGTAGTAACAATGTCCATAGCTCGTAGTCTTCTCCAATTATATGGCCTCTCATTATGTTCTTCCATCAGGAGTAGTACTGGCCATTGAAGAGTGAAGGCCTGGCAGTTGATTGTCCTTCCCAATTCCCAGGTGGTGCACTCATCTTGATTGTCTCCTAAGGTGTTAGCCTCTTCAAGGATAACCCGCTCTGATACCAATTGATGTTTTATACATCAATACCACACAATAGGGGAGGTGGTTTGTATGGTGTCTGATTTTCGCGTGCACTTGTTATAGAAGGACCATTTTCTTCTATGTGTTCCAACTCCTACTGTTTGCGGAATAATAAATACAGAAATTAAAGAACATAGATATTTTTACGTGGAAAACACCTGGCTCAAAAGGTGAAAAAACCACGACCTACTACCCAGTAGGATTTTTCCAAAACTCTTTACTAAATCAGTGAGCCAAAACAACATTTACAAAAATTCTTTTGTAAACCTAGGATTACCTCTAATCCCTTGTAGCAAACTAGCCTCTATCTATTTGCGACAAACTCCAAGTTAGCTATAACTTGAACACAGAGTACCTATTACAGACGCTTCTAGATAAAGCTGAAAAGGTACAAGTTAAAACCACCTACTACAAATAAACTACACTAAAAGACAACAGTTGGAACTGATTCTTCTAGCTGGTTCAAGTAGCTTCAAATTTGCTCACTCAAATTTCACACGAATTGCTTGTAAAATTGTCTCGCTAATTTTGCTCGTTATTCTTTCTTAGCTTCTGCTTTTGTGCGTACATGTACAATAAGAACAATCTGCAATATATATGATTAGTAGATAAGGAATTAACTAGAGTTCTGATGCTACTCTTCCTTGGTGGAAGAGTTCTAGTTAATCTCAACTCCTCAAATCCTTCCTTATCTTAGATTTTGTTCTTACTGAATAAGGAGTCATTCTCCTTATTATTTTTTGCAATCTTTTCGATCAGAAGATATCTCTATTTTACCAGATTTCATTTATCTCCAACATGTGCACCTCACGTTCCTTTGACTCTGCTTGTGTCTATGTCTGTTAGTGATGGACCTGGTTCCTTTTTCCATCTTCAAAACTATTCAATTTCTTGTGCCAGCAGGACTCCCTTCCTTCAGGATAAGGGCAGCCAAACACTCTGGGTGGTACTTTGATCTATCTAATGTTGGTTATGCTCCAGCATTGTTCCTAGTTGGTATAGATTAACTAGGTTCTATGGAGGTTAGATTTTATGTCCCCCTCCTTGTTGTACTAATTTTTATTTGAGTTATTAATATACAAGGTAGGGGTCTAGGCCAAATCCTCACCACCATCTGGGAGGATGGATTGAATTAAAAAAAAAATTAACAACTTTTTAGCACTTTTGGTTTGATCAAACCTTTTGGCATCTCATCCCTAATATTTTTGTAATCCCTGATATCCTTCTAAAAATGCTCTTTGCGAGTCCATTTCCTCCCTTCGTGTTTTTCCATTTAAGAGTACTTCTGATTTTATTTTCTCTAAATAATTTTATGGGCATTTTTGTAAAATAAGCACTTTCGTATAAAACACACCAACTGGTTAATTATCAGTTCTAGTATTTTTATCTAAATATCTAAATAATAATTGCTTATTATAAAATAAATATTAGCACTTGAAAGTCTTTTTTTATTCATCTACTTATAATTTGATCCCTAACGGGCTCTAATTATTACTTTACTAGTATTAATAAGGGAGGATGAGAGGAGCTTAATTGACCAAAAAAATCCAAATATTTCAATTTAGGATGACATTTTTTCCCTTGATACAATTTCGTTAATATAATGATGTTTGAGGACTTTTAGATGCCTCAAAAAGGCTGACGGTGAGGAGCTTGGAAGCAAATCTGAAATGACAAATAAAGCCAAGCATTTTAATTTATTCCTTTATTTACGCTAATATTTTTTCGTAAATATAATTGTATCTCAGGACTCTTACATGACTAAGACCATGACAAAAACGGATACTTTGAAACGTGTGGGCTCCACTAAAGCTTTCTTAATACATGTCAGCTACCGTGGGGTAAACGTGAGCTCATCCATGGCTTCCGTAGCTTCTGGGGCTATCATAGTACTTCCTCCGGTCCATCACTATAGGTGACCAATTTATTTTTTTATTTTGGTCCAACATAAGTATCCATTTATATAATCAGGAAAGAATTAAATTTGTTTTTACAAAATTACCCTTATGTACATATCCCTAAAAAATTTTCTTACTCCTCACATTAAATATTTAATTAAGGATAATTTAGTCATACTAGGTATTTTTATATAGAATTTAGTATTTTCTTAATGGGCGTGCTAAAATCAAATTGATCACTTATTGTGGACCGGAGGGAGTAGTGATCATGTGGCGAGTGGCCCCACTTAAATTTGTCCCATTTCCCAAAGACTTCTTTGTTTTATGTTAAATTGGCGTTTGGACATAAAAATTGTAAAATTCCGGAAAAAAATATATAAAAAGATTCAAGTGAAAATGGTATTTAAAAATTAGAGTTGTGTTTGGGAATAAATACAATTTTGAATTGGTTTTGAATTTTTTGTGAGCGATCTGAAGTAAAAATTTTGAGAAATAGATTTTTAGAATTTCTTAAGTGAGATAATATTTTTCATGTACATATCTAATTAACATTGGTCTTACATGCTTCTTTTAATTAAGATAAAATATTTGAACTTCTTAATCAGACTTAGTTTATTTCTCAAACAGTCAAAATTTGATTTTTTTAAGGAACATGCTGAAATTAGCACATCCAAGATTATATTATTTGTGAACTTACTATAAGATCATTGCAACAAAGATTTAACAGTAAAATAGTAAACCGTAAAATGGCATGAAAAAAATAGAAGCTTACCTCTTGAATTATCAATTTTAAGTAGAACAAAATAGTTTTAAAAAAGAGAGAAAAATCAGAGGCGGAGTTAGGATTTCAAACTTATAGGTTCGGAATTTTAATCGCCTTAAATTACTAGGTTCTAAATTAATAATTTATACATATTCAATGTATATTTTAAAACAAATATAGAGTTGGAACTAAAACTATTGGGTTCGGTCGAGCCCGCTCTCGACACTTTAGCTCCGCCCCCGAGTAAAATATTATTAAGATTTACGAGTTTGTGATAATCACCCATAATTATTTTATTTGTAAACATGCTAAAGGAGTATGCAGCAAATATTTAACGGTAAAATAGTAGTTCGTAAAATGACATGGAAAAAGTGGAAGCTTACATTTTGAATTATCAATGTAGAATAAAATAGTTTTAAAAGAGAGTAGAATATTATCAAGATATACGAATTTATGATAACCATCTCAAGGTTAGACTATATTGTTGCGAGCATTTAATGAGAATGTCGTTTAGGAGAATGATTCGAAATAATTAAAAAAAAATATTTGAAGAGAACTCAAATAATATTTGAAGTTGATATTAGAGAATTTTGTTTAGAAATTATGTCTTCGTCCCAAAAATAAGGAAAAAATCGTTTTATACTCAGCTTGAATAGAAAACTCTTTCAAAATGCAATGTGACGAGTTGAGAAGGATCTTATGACAAAGAGTATTTACGAAAAATAAAAGCCTGAATCAAACTTATTTAAGCTAGATTTTAAATGAGAAAGATTTAATCGACTATAAAATATACAAAAAATTCACATGTATCACATCAAAACGCATCGAACCGGAGTTGAAAATATATGCATAGACTCAAGCCTGTCATACTTGCAAAATATAACCCAATACTCAAGTTATTTTTTTCAGTATGTAAGGATATTTAAAAAATTTCGTGCCTCTGTATTGGATTGTATTTTATAAAAAATAAAAAACTATGAGAAATATTTTTTTAACTTGAAGAAAGAAAGGTTATTTTCGATTTACTAAAGAAAATGTCTTCTAAAATCTTGGGGTGACCAACTTTGATTTTGAAACACGCATTGTCATGTTGCTTTAATAAGATAATTTTGTGTTGTATTAAATGTGCTTTCAACTACACAAAAGGCATAATAACGAATTTTGTGAAAATAACTTCAAAATGAATATTTGGTTGTTTTCACAAAGATTAAGAAACTCATCTTTTAACATTAATTAACAATAAAATTGGCCATATTAATATTTACTATCTCTTCATATAAACACTCATAACACATACTCCAACACTATTTACTCCAAGGGCAATGTAATAAAAAAAATAATTAATTCATTTTTGAAATCTGAAAAAATCAAATATTTTGGACCACAAAACAAGGGCCAAAAAATCACTTATTATGGACCCGGAGAGTAAGAAACAAAGAATTTGTTTGAAAGGAAAAAGAAACTTTAAAAGAAAATAACTTTACAATATTTTTCAGTATGTTCATTTTAGAGTACGTCTGCAAACATTATTTTTAGAAATATGGTAATTTTCTTAATGTAATTTCGTTTTAGTTGTTTTAATGTATTTTTATACTTGTTAAGTTAGATTAATAATTGATCAAGTCATTTTAATTGTCATCATCTATGATATTTTTTATCACAACTTTATAAGGACGATTTAAGTTTCTTCACTAAGGTGCTATTAAATAATGAATCTGATATTAACAGTATTGTAACTTAAAATCTCTTTACTTTTCTTGATACTGAAATAGTTTTTAAAAAAATAACGTTGTATTAAGCACTAATACGTTATAACTCAATTTGACCTCAAGAGAATTATTGCGAGATAAAGTAATCTTTTTTTTTTCTTTGTAAAAAAGATGAAGAGAATATCAATTTTGATCATGCAAATAGTGGCATTCACATTACAAAATTCAAAGGCTCTAAATCACCAAGTGGCCTTGATTATCTTTGATCAACTATCCCATGTTTCACTATGATCTTTTTATAGATACAAGTTTACAACCTTAGCTATGACAATTGAGCCTGGGCTCAGCCAGGCCACACCCTCACTAATAGATAGAGAAAGGACAAGTTGGAAAAGAGAATCAACAAATTTTGTTATTCTTGAACGTGTTTTATCTGTGTCGAAAATGCTTAAATAGAATAGGAAGTGCTTAAATATATAATATGGTTAGCACGCCTTTGTATAAAACAAATATCAACACTTAAAAGTTCTTTTTTCATCAGCTACTTTATATTGTTTACTTTCTTTCTTTCTTTCTTTTCTTAAAAGAAATTAAAATTTTATAATATAAATTTTAGTTTGGTTACACAAAATATAATATAAATATTAATATGATGGACAAATTTGTCTATTTCAAGTTGCAATGTAGCTTTGTTACACTAAATATAAAAAGGAAGGTTTGCATAATATCTAAAACCATAAGGGAGGTGTGTGTTATAGACTGATGTTTAGCTTAAAGTGGATATATTTCTATGTATATCGCCTCATATTTTACTTTTGTTTCGTCAGTTTTAGATGTTAAATGTGATGATTTATATTGATTTGAAGTGTTTTTATGTGTAGGAATGATTCGGGATCAATTGGGGGCAAAACGCGCAAAACTAGAGCCAAAACGGACGAAACCGGGAAAACGACAATTTTGGGCGCCACAGGCAGGGTTAGGCGCCACCTGTGGCGCTGGAGGAAGAAACATTTTATGGGGCAGCACCCTGGTGGGCGCCCGGCGCTACCCAGGGAGCCGGTGACGGGATATTTTTTCTATTTTGCCCGGGACACGGTTATTTCGGCTCTAGACCTGCCCAACACGTATAAAGCAAGTCTAAGCTTATTTTGTAGGGAATTCATGCCACCTTGGAGGAAAAACACACACGGGATCATTAGGAAGTGGAGAATTCTCAGTTTTCTTCATCTTTTCTAGTATTTACAATTGATTCAACACTTATGCGATTGTTTGATTATAGCATGAGTGGCTAAACACCCATTGTTCTAGGGTTGTGATTTAGCCATGGATATTATTGTTCGACATTAGTTTAACACTGATTTTAATTCACTCAATATATGGTTGTTTCTTTAATTCTGTGTTTAATTGCTTAATTGCCTAGCTAGCAGTTAGGTTCTATATACTATCTATGTTATGCTTGGTAAAGTCGTGTATAGATTAGAGAAGAATTGAAGAGAGCGCGATCTTAACCCTTCAGGGGAGCGGATTTGTGGTTAGGATAGGAATATACCTAGTCACCGTGCTTAATTAAATATCGTAATATTAATGCGTTCTAATAGATTAATTTTATAGGAATATAGGCGTTAATCTATTGAGAATATGCGAGTAGTGCTACGGGAGAAGGCTATGAGAGCAATTATCGATTAATTAGTAACCATGAGTGAATTATATGAAAGGGAGAGTTAATTAGAACACAATACGAATGGTGAATCGATCACAACCCTAGAATATTTGTCTCTATTGAATACACAACAATCAACTCGTTACTCGATAATTAGTTATTTCTTAGAATAATAGCATAATATAGTTACATTCCTGGATTTTTATTTTGGCTTGGTTAAATAACAATTATAGTGATTTAGTAAGTAGTTTACACAAGTCTCTGTGGGTTCGACACTCAATTTATCATTATATTACTTGTACGACCACGTATACTTGCGTGTGCGGTTGGGACCAACAAGTTTTTGGCGTCGTTGCCGGGGACTTGAATATAGTCTACTTTCTAGTTTTTACTTTAATTGTTTATTTTGTCTAGTCTAATGTTACTTGATTGTTGCTCTAATATCAGGAACTTTGATTGAATGCATAGGGTCAGAAGCTAGGACAGACTCGACGGCTTTGACCCGGAACCTGAGAGAACATTTCACAGGAGGTTGAGGGAAGCAAGGGATACAAACAATATTCAGGCACTCGTTCAATTTCCTGTGAACATAGTAGAGGAGCAACATATGGCTGTTCAGGAGGTAGCAATGCCCAGTATTGCTAATGTTACCTCCAGCATCGTGAAGCCCAGAATCACTGGGCACTTGAGCTGAAACAGAGCATGATCCAACTACTTCATGCAAACGGGAAGTTTATGGGTCTTGCACACGAGGATCCACGGCAGCATATTCTGAACTTCTTGGAGATTAGTGATACTTATATCACTAACACACTCCAGATTATGTGAGGCTCACACTTTTTCCATTCTCTCTGTTGGGCGAAGCTAAGAGATGGCTAAAGGCAGAACCGGCTAATTCCATTACATCATGGAATGATTTGGCAAGAAAATTTTTGGCAAGGTTCTTCCCTTCAGGCAAAACTGCAAAGATCAGAAGTGAGATAGTTGCCTTTAAACAGAAAGCAGGAGAAACTTTATACTCAACATGGGAAAGGTTCAAGGGGCTACTCAAAGACTGTCCTCATCATAATCAAACGAACGAAGTATTAGTTCACACTTTCATAGAGGGGCTCCATCCCCAAACAAAGATTGTGGTAGATGTTGCAACTGGAGGTCAAGTATTGGAGAAGAACAAATTCATGTTGACAAATTGCATTATTGAACAAATTCTTCAAAAGCAATCCGGATTGGCAAGGAGAGATGGGTAGGAATATGGTACAAAAATCACCAGGGGTTCTTGAATTAGATGTTGTCTCTGCCTTGTCAGCACAGATCTCTACATTGACCAACCAAGTCAATCAAATGACCTTGGTTATTAACAAGCAACAAGCCCAGCCAGTGCAACAAGTTCAAATATTTTGTGAAGTCTGTGGAGAAGGTCACATGAGCAATCTATGCCCAGCAAATCCAGAGTCTGTATATTTTGTGGGTAATGCAAATAGAGGCCAGACAAATCAGTATGGGGACACTTACAATCCCAACTGGAGGAATCACCCAAACTTCTCTTGGGGTGGAAATCAAGGCACTCAGAATCAATACCGTCCTCAAGCACCTCAACAACAATACAGACCACCTCAGACAGAACAACAAGTTAGCCTTGAGGAGATGATAAAGAAAATTATGGTTGATCAGCAAGCCTTCAATCAAAAGTTGATGGCAGATCAACAGGCCCAAGCCGTAGTAATAAGAAATTTGGAACGCCAAATGGGGCAACTTTCCAGTGCCCAAAATATTCGACTAGTTGGGGATCTCCCAAGTGACACTGAGCCCAATCCTAAAGCTCAAGTCAATGCGATTACCTTGAGAAATGGAAGAGTACTAGAAGAAGTTCCAAAGAAAAAGAAGAATACATCTCACCATGAAGGAGAATTAGTTCCCAAGCCAGTTGAGGGGAATGAGAAAGATAGAAAAGGGTCCGAGCCAGTAATTTAAACAAGGCCACCACCTCCGTTTTCACAAAGACCGCAGAAGCAAAAAGATGATGCTAAGTACAAGAGATTCCTAGATATGTTGAGCCAAGTGAGTGTGAATTTGCCTTTGGAGAAATTTTGCAAGAAGTGCCTAAGTATGCAAGGTATCTCATAGATGTTGTGGCAAACAAACGAAGACATACAGAGTTCGAAACAGTTGCACTTACTGAAGAGTGCAGTGCCAGGGTTTAGAGTAAACTTCCTCCTAAGTTGAAGGATCCTGGGAGTTTCACAATTCCTTTGTCTCTTGGAAAATAAGAAGGTTGTAGAGCCCTGTGTGATTTAGGGGCTAGTATAAATTTGATGCCCTCTTCTTTGTTCAAGAAACTTGGATTGGGGTTGCTTAGACCTACCACAATCACTTTACAATTAGCAGATAGCTCACTAGTTATGCCAGAAGGAATTATTGAGGATGTGTTAGTTCGAGGGAAAGTTTATTCTCCCTGCTGACTTTATTGTTCTTGATTACGAGGCAGATGAGGAAGTGCCCATTATTTTGGGGCGACCATTCTTACCTACTGGTGGAGCAATTATTGATGTGAGGGAAGGGAAGTTAAAAATGAGAGTTGACAATGAGGAGGTCACTTTTAATGTGTACAAGGCACTTAAACTCCCAAAGCATTATGAGGACTTATGCATGATTACTGTGGTCGACGTGAAGGGGATAGAGCAGAGTCCTTATGTGAATGGCAGTGATCCAGAGGAAGTGGTGTTGCAAGCTGAGGATGTAAAGATAATTGAGAAAAGAGCCAGAGATGAAAAAGGACACTCGTTAAGAGCGTGAAAAAAGGCTAGGCTTCATGGGAGAAAGAAGAAGAGAAAGCGCTCNTTGAGAATCATGTCCGAGATAGGCCCGAGAGGGTCTCAGGGAGTATTTCTCACCCTTGTTTTAATATTTTTCTTTGTGATCATGCATCGAGGACTATGCATAATATAAGTGTGGGGTGGGAAAACTACTTTTTGAAGTGAAGTGTAATTGTATAAAATGATTATTTTTTAGTTAATAAATGAAAAGAAAAATAAAAAAAATAGAAAAAGCTCGGATTTTTCCCGACGATGGATCTGTTGGACAAATTTCTTGAGGGATAAAGTCCGATTAAAAAAACAAAACGCCAAAAAGATTTTTTTTATTTTTTTCTTAGGATAGGTAGGTAGTATCCCTTGGTTTTTCTTTGGGCACCGGTTCTTTTCCAAGGGTGTAGCTCAAACCGAGCACTTAAAATTTTTTTTTTTAGAGTAGTTAGGAAGAAACTGGGTAACTTAGAAATACCCTTTGACATGTTTGGTGCTGGCATATTAGGTTACGACATACATTCTGCTTTCCCTTGTATTTGGTTTGACATGTGATGCCTGAGTAAAACTAAATAGCCTATTGTGTGACACCTTAGCTCAGTTGCTTGACTTGTATGCTAAATAGTGTAATATTGCTTAATTCTCTCAAGTATGTGTGCTTTCTTGACTTGAGAGTTGAACAAAACCGTTATGATTGAGTCATGTGCAATGTGTAAGTGAGGTTTAGTGATTTTCTATGCTATCCTGTATAGTCTAGAACTTGCCCTGTGTTAATCGAAGCGAAATTGTAGGTTATGCTAGTCTAGGAGATGATGTAGGCATTTTCTTGCGTGATCATGGATGTGCTTGTCACATAAAAAATAAAAAATTTCGTTGCTAGCCCCCTTGAGCTTATATACATTCTCTATGGCATCCACATTACAAGACGTACCCCTATTTTGTTCTTAAATTGAGATTTTTGCATCTTTACCTCCTAAAGCACTTAGTCTCTAAAAGAAGTAAGGTGAGATATTGGGGATTAACTTTTGAGTGGAGCCATGGAAAGGCATGTTAGTGCACTAAAATTGAAATCAAAAGCTACTAGCCAATGAACTTTCATGTATGGAGTGTGTGTAAAACAAAATATTGTTGTAAAAGAAAGAAGAGAAAAATGATAGTGAAAGTATGTAAAAAAAGAGACACATCTCCACTTCTTATTTAATTGTGCTAGTGGAAGTATAGAAGTCCTTAATTGAGAAAAGGGCTATGTTGAATATGGGTTGTGTCAAGTGAATTGGTTGAGGAGAATATGTGTTGAATTGTGAATGTAGTGTATTAAAGTGCTTAGGAGGTTAGCCACTATTCCTAAACATGTCATACCCGTCCCTTAGCCTACATTGCAACCTTAAAAGTCCTAATTGATCCTAGATTTGGTTAGCTTAAATTAGTGGAGATCTACACTACGGGCAAGCTTATGGTACGACCACGGGATGCATATGAATTCTTTGTGAGAGTGAGTGAAAGTTTATTCAATTGTATGATGTCCTTAAAGTATATTCAAAAAGCATATTTGAATGTGGGGACTAGTCTATATACACTCTTTCATTGTTGGTGAGGGCACATGATCTCATGAGCGATTGGTAATGTTGTAAACTTTCTTGTTGGGTAGGTGCGTAAATTAAGAGGGCTTAGTGGTTGCAAGTTGACTCTTGAGGTTGGGTGGTTGCAATTAGGTTGTTGGTATGATTGATAGAGTAGTTATACTTGGGTATTTTTTTTAAAAAGGGGAAGAATGTGAATTTTTGTATTTTCATACTTGATTGCCCGTATCGATCATAGTCAAGTGGTAAGGTGTATGATTGAAAAGTAAAATACTCCATGATAATGAACTTTGTACGTGTTGAAGGGTAGTAGATTGTCCCATTGCTCGAGGACGAGCAAGAGTCTAAGTGTGGGGTGTTGATGTTTAACTTAAAGTGGATATATTTCTATGTATATCGCCTCATATTTTACTTTCGTTTCATGAGTTTTAGATGTTAAATGTGATGATTTATATTAATTTGAAGTGTTTTCATGTGTAGGAATGATTCGGGATCAATTGGAGGCGAAACGAGCGAAATTAGATCCAAAACGGACGAAACCGGGAAAACGACAATTTTGGGCGCCACAGGCAGGGCTGGACGCCACCTGTGGCGCTGGAGGCAGAAACATTTTATGGGGCAGGGCCCTGAGGGGCGCCTGGCGCTATGCAGGGCACTGGTGACGGGATTTTTTCTTATTTTGCCCGGGACACGGTTATTTCGGCCCTAGACCTACCCAACACGTATAAAAGCAAGTATAAGCTTATTTTTGAGGGAATTCACGCCACTTTGGAGGAAAACCACACACGGGATCATTAGGAAGCGGAGAATTCTCAGTTTTCTTCATCTTTTCTAGTATTTACAATTTATTCAACACTTATGAAATTGTTTGATTATAGCATGAGTGGCTAAACACCCATTGTTCTGGGGTTGTGATTTAGCCATGGATATTGTTGTTCGACATTAGTTTAACCTTGATTTTAATTCACTCAATATATGGTTGTTTCTTCAATTCTGTGTTTAATTGCTTAATTGTCTGGCCAGCAGTTAAGTTCTATATACTATCTATGTTATTCTTGGGAAAGTCGTGTATAGATTAGAGAAGAATTGAAGAGAGCGTGATCTTAACCCTTCAGGGGAGCGGATTTGTGGTTAGAATAGGAATATACCTAGTCACTGTGCTTAATTAAATATCGTAATCTTAATGCGTTCTAATAGATTAATTTCATAGGAATATAGGCGTTAATCTATTTAGAATAGGTGAGTAGTGCTTCGGGAGAAGGCTATGAGAGCAATTATCGATTAATTAGCAACCATGAGTGAATTATATGAAAAGGAGAGTTAATTAGAACACAATACGAATGGTGAATCGATCACAACACTGGAATTTTTGTCTCTATTGAATACACAACATCAACTTGTTACTTAATAATTAGTTATTTCTTAGAATCATAGCATGATATAGTTACATTCCTAGATTTTTATTTTGGCTTGATTAAATAACAATTATAGTAATTTAGTAAGTAGTTTACACAAGTCCCTGTGGGTTCGACACTCGATTTATCATTATATTACTTGTACGACCACGTATACGTGCATGTGCGTTTGGGACCAACATAGGCCAAAACTTTATGGGAAGTTATAAAATTATCCCAATAATATAATCCGCACAACTTACTATTTTTTCTTGGCATTTATGGAGAAGATAGTAAAGTAGATCATCTTGTCTACTTTTCAAAATCACGAATAGTTATTCCGACAGTCTCAATTAATTAACCTAGTTATATATATATATATATATATATATTATACTTTTATATTTGAAATACTAATAAAAACTCACAAAACATCAACCTTTTTTTCAATTAAAAATATATCTTCGAATGTAAATTTAACTTTCAAAAGCTCTTTTTCGGCTTCTAACTTCAATACGATTTGATCTTTTAACTTCATCCAAAAAAATTCAAACACCTACAAATGACTCAATTTCCATCCTTGATACTCTGCTATTTATGGGGATTTAAATCAAACCGAAAAATCGAATCAAAGCGAAAAGTTAAATCAAACAGATTAGGTTTGGTTTTTGTTGTTTGATATTGCATAAGAAAATCTGAACCAAATTGATATATAAATATATAATTTTCATATATATTATTATCAAAACTAGAAGTAAGCTATTGAAATGAGCTTCAACTCATGCGAGAGAACTGAAGTTGAGAGAGAACATTCTAGAAGCAACTATGCATTACTTCATTTCTGCAAAAACTGAAAATGTGTATCTGTACAATTCTACTTATAGGCAAATGAAAAAAGGAAGAAGAAGGGCAATGCTAATCCAGCTGGCCCACTAACTATTCATAACCACTTGTTAACTACTTTAACTACCGTGTGAATAATTAGACATACAATGTACTCTGTGTGTGTATGTGTATATACATGCTCTATATACAATGCCCAATACCCCCCCCCCCCTAAGTTGGAAAGGAGGAACTCACGCCCAACTTGTCAAGTAAAGTGGAATGCTTGATCCCCGTGAGGATCTTGGTGAATATGCCAGTAAGCTAATCAGAAGTAGGAATATAGTGTAATGAGATTAGTCCTTCCTGAAAATGTCTCGTACAAAATGACAATCGACTTTTATATGTGATGTGTGACTATAATTCATGGTTTAACGCATTATGTGCCTTACCTTTTATGTGTGTTAATGGTAAAAATACACCTCGTTTGAGCATAATGAAGTCAATTTCATGTGTAGGTGAATTGGAGATGGAAGCCAAGCTAAATGGAGGCATAAACGTCAAAAATACGCTCAAGAGTCAAAAAGGAGTGAACCTGGCTATAGCCAGGCTTTTGGGCTGTAAAGACTCGCCATGCCAGGCGTTTGGGCTGTAAAACCTGGCCTAGCCAGGCGTTTGGGCTCTAACGCCAGGCCTGACCAGGCGTTAGCCAGGCGTTTGGCCCATAATGCCTGGTCCCTGATCCGGCCCAGTCCGAGTTTTGAAGGTTTTAAGTGTTTTCCAGTTTGACTAGAAGTATCCTACACGTTTAGGGTTTGTCCCAAACATATAAATAGACCCAAAAACATAACTTTGAAGGGGGATGCCATTAGAGACAAGAGAAGCTTGTAGAATACTACTCAGCAAAGCAAAACATTGATTTTTACATCTTTTATTCATTACTCTGTAATTTATTTATGCAAGTTATTTTGGATTTGATTATTATGAGCATGAGTAGCTAATTTCCTTAATCTAGGGTTTTGGTGGAACCCGTCGGGGGATGAACTTATTGTGATATTAATATAGTTTGGTTGGTTGTTAATCTCTATTTGTTCAACTACGTTCTTGTTGTAGTTAATTGAAAGGATCCTCAATTAGCTGTGCCTATTTATTATGTATCTACTTGAGAGAGAGTGCATATTTAGGTAATTGTTTGAACAACACCACTCCCAGAGTATAGACGAAAGTCATAACCGAGGGTTTAGAGGTTGGATTAGAGATAACGATACTTCGGGTGCAATCTAAGTGAACTGTAATGCAATCTAGCTAGCGTAACTTGAGAGAGTGCGTCTAGTAAATTATCATAATTACTTGAGAGAGATTTATGGTAGATAGAGTGTTCATGATTGATAGAGACAATTAATCTAGAAATATCCAAGAAGGAAGTCCACCGACGGGGGAAACCATAAACCATAACCTTAGATTTTT
>ML325075.1:0-46256 GCA_005239505.1 Nicotiana paniculata | reverse complement strand
AAAAGAAATTGCATAATTGAAATATAAAGTAAGAAATACTAAATGTAGAACTCAATGTTCTTGTACATCAATGGAATTTTCTCCTTTTATTCTCTTCGCTACTTTGATTCACGAAAATCCCCTTGTAATTGTGTTTTAGGAGTCTATTTATAGGTTTAGGGTGAACCCTAACCGTGTAGGGGATGTCTATTTCACTTGGGAAACACTTAAACCCGTCAAAACTCGG
Source organism: Nicotiana paniculata (assembly GCA_005239505.1). Taxonomy (NCBI): domain Eukaryota; kingdom Viridiplantae; phylum Streptophyta; class Magnoliopsida; order Solanales; family Solanaceae; genus Nicotiana; species Nicotiana paniculata. Next base: position 46,030 of record ML325075.1, on the reverse strand, counting down.
TTTCTGGCAGAACTGGGGACCCTGGCGTTTGGACCCAAAGGCCTGGTTAACGCCAAGCCAGGGCTGGCGTTTCAGCCCTAACGCTTGGCTAACGCCAGGGTAGGGCTGGCATTTCATCCCTAACGCCTGGTAGGGTTAGGTTGTTTGGCTCTGTCGCCCGGCTATCGCCCGGGTGTCTCCTTTCGCGTATTTTTCGACGTATTTGCATCCCTTTAGCTCAGTTTCCATCTCCACTTCACCTACACATGAAATAAACTCCATTAAGCACATAACAAGTGTATTTTTATCATTAATGCGCCTAAAATGTAAGGTATATCACATGTTAAACTATGCAATTTAGTCTCGCATCAATGCCACACACATGGTGGTAACTATACTAGAAATGATAACTGAAAGTGTGGATATGGTTGATGTCTCAAATGAGATGACCTAGCCGATTGGGTCAAGATCGGACTTCGTATAAGAACACGGTGGTATTGTGGATTGTGGCATATCGATAATAAAGGTCCCTCAACCTAATAATATGGAAATTGACTTGAGAACTTACGTGACCCTTATTTGATGTTTTTACTATTCTTTGAAGCTCTTATTGAACTGATGATTATTTCCTCCTTGTATTAATGTTCATTCTATTAAGATGGTGTTTAGCTTTACATAGTATTAACGTCCCCTTTTTGCCGGGGGCGCTACATCTTTAAATGGATGTAGGTGGTTCCATGGCAAACAGTGTTGATCGCAACTAGTGATGCATCATCATCATCTTCCCAGCAGACTTGGTGGCCCTATTTTTTCCTGGGGTCATGTAGTACATCTTTTGTTATATGGTTGTCATGTTTTGAGGTATAGTGGGGGCCTTGTTGTCGGCGTTGTTATGACTCTCTTTTGTATCTTTAGAGGCTCCGTATACACTATGTGGGTTGTATATGGGTATTGGAAGGGTTAGTGGATTATGTTGTGTTTTGGACCCTTGTTCCTTCAAATTGAAAAGTGTAGGTAATTTAAAAAAAAACTTACCAATGATGTAAAAATTGAATCGATTTGGAAATGTTTACAAAATCTTCCTTTTGTATAATTAATAATAACTTGTTTTCTTGATCATAATGAGTTGGGTAGAAAATGTCTAATAGGATTGCTCACTCGGGTTCACTCGGTTGAGTGCCGGTCGCACCTCCCGAGGTTGGGGCATGACAAAACGATACTCCCAAAGCATTTATTAATAAAAAGATTTACCACACATTTCATATTCTTTCACATGTCGTTAATTTCATTGGCACCATTAGCCATAATGCAATACAATTCCTGGCACGTGGTCGCACATCATATTTCATGATCTCTTCTTTAACTTTCAAATACCATTGTGGATAATCGACAACAAGGACTTTCAAATCAAGACTTTAAACAAATATTTGAGTAATTTAGGATCTTAGACCCATATAATTTCTTACACAATTTGACAAAATAAATTTCATTAAAAACATGTTTTTAAATCATGAAACAGTGCCACACATCCCATACTTAAACCACATTCTCAAACGGTAACTCAACATAACAATAACCTTTGGAGTGCATATTGAACGCATATCTATTTTGGGACACGGTTGATTCGAAATAATTAATTTATAATAAGCATCACGGGACTTACAAGGATATTGTGGGGTTCAATTCTAAGAGAAGAGTTTAGCCAACATACCTCACTCGAGCTTCCTTAAACTCTAAAACTTTCCGATAATCTTAACTACTTCGATCTATTTTAGAAATATAACAAATTGAACCAAAAATTAGGAAGATGATCATGGTTCCAGCTCATTTGAGCATTTTATCAAACACTAGGTGTTCATTAAAGTTTCAAGGTCTTCCTATGGTGGATTCCATCATCCCACAACCCATTAACTACCCAAGAAATTCCTTATTGATTACCTATTTTTCGTTAAATGTCGAAATTGAGAAATAGGGTGTAGAATCTTACCTCTAGGATGAAGACCTAGTGGGTTTCCCTTGTTAATCTTTCAAGATTTGAGCAAGAATAGAAGAATAAATTGTTGAGGAACCCTCTCCCACTCCATAACACTCTCTCACTCTCAAAATACCAAGTTTTTACTTAAGAATGGTCCATAGAGCTATTTAATGGAATAGGGTCGGGTTATAAAAACCGGAAAAATGAAACTCCGAAACAGATCTACGGTCGCATATGCGACCACATAAAGCTTCTGCGGTCCGCAAAATGGACTGCATAATGGCCTTCCAGAACTAGGAATTTTCTACTTCAATTTGCAACCGGTCTGCAGTCCGCAGACCTATTCTGCGGTCACATAATGCGCCATAGAACATCCCTCCAGAAATTTTTATGTGGGATTTGAGATGGATTTTGCCGCCTGTGAAATGAATATGCGTCCGCATAATGGACCACATATTGGTGCCAAAATTATCTCAGGTTTCTTCTTTACTCCGTGGCAGATCTATGGTCTGCACATCAGTTCTGTGATTGCAGAATTGGCCGCACAAAATGCCCTGCACAATATGCCTGCACATCAGTTCAACCTCGGCACCACAGAACTCCTGGTTTTTGGTAAACTTCTACGGGCCTCACAGATTTCATCTGCGAGCACATAATATGCCGGTTTGGAATGCCGACCAAGATCGTGTGCGACAATGGGAAGAAAATCATCGGCAGCAAAGTAAGCAATTTTTTTGAAGACCATAAGATCAATAGGATTCTTTCAACACCTTATCACCTTAGTAGGAACAGTCAATCGGAGTCTATGAACAAAACAATACTCCAAAACCTCAGGTAGAGATTGACTGACGCTAAAGGAAAGTGGAAAGAAATCTTTCTCGAAGTCCTTTTGGCGTACTGTGCAACCTCGAAGTCCAGTACTGGGGCCACCCTGTTCTCGATGGTTTACAGTGGTGAAGCTCTAATGTCGATAAAAGTGGGAGACTCGAGTATCAGGTTTTGATATGCAACTAAAGAGTCAAACAACGAGGCCATGAATATGAGCCTGGAACTGTTAGATGAAAGGCAGGAAGCCGCCCTCGTCCGGTAGGCCACCTAAAAATAATAGATTGAGAGGTATGTCAATCGAAGAACCAACCTTCAACACTTCAATGTCGAGAGCTTGGTGTTAAGGAAGCTTACACTAAGCACTTGGAACCCGGACGAAGGGAAGCTGGGGCCGAACGCGGAAGGTCCGTATCAAATTATCGAGATCACCGAAAAAGGGTCATACTAACTCGGAGCAATGAACGACGAGCAACTACTAAACAGCTGGAACATAACTCACTTGAAACAATACTACTACTAAGGTACGACCCCATTCATGTAAGGCCCCGTAAAATTTCACAAAGGAATCCAAGTTTTATGGTACTCAGGTAGGGCACTGTGTACAGGTACGAACATTTTGGGATGTAGAATGCATTGAAGAAGTTGGTGGACCTTTTCGCAGTAAAAGGCAGTTCTGCGGTCAAGTTCGTGAATGCAGAATCGCTACGCGGCCTGCACATCAAGGATGTTTTGCGGTCAAATATACGATTAAGCATCCATTTTGCGGTCACATTTTCTGTCGTAGTTTTGGCATGAGAAATTTAGTTGGACGATTTTGTGGCCTCATAAGTGGTTGTAACGACCCGGCCGGTCGTTCCGAGAGTAATAGCCCCGTTTCTCCCGTTTCTGCTTCATTATATATGGTTTAGCTTCATTTTGTTTTGTTAGATTGGTTGGCTCGGGTTCGGAACAACTTTTGGAGAGAAATGAGACACTTAGTCTCTTAACTTGGTTCAACAGTGGAAACTTCAATCGGAAGTTGACTTATTGGTAAACGACCTCGGAATGTAGAATTTATGGTTCGGATAGCTTCAGTAGGTGATTTGGGACTTAGGAGTGTGTTCGGAATGTGGTTTTGATGTCCGGTGTAGAATTAGGCTTGAATTGGCGAAAGTTGGTTTTTGGCGATTTTCCGTCGGCAGTGGAAAATAGGCTATCGGGTTGGAATGGAATTCCGGAAGTTGGAGCAGGTTCGTAATGCCATTTTGGATATGTGTGCAAACTTTTAGGTCATTCGGATGTGTTTTGGTTGGTTTCGGCATCATTGGCGAAATTTAGAAGTTTCAAAGTTCATAGGCTTGAATTTGATGTGATTTTGGTGGTTTTCTGTTGTTTTTTTATGTTTCGAAGGCTCGACTAAGTTGGAATGATGTTATGGGGTGTGTTGGTAGGTTTGATTGAGGTGCTGAGGGCTTCGGGTGTGTTTCGGGNTGGAAAATAGGCTATCGGGGTCGGAATGGAATTCCGGAAGTTGGAGCAGGTTCGTAATGCCATTTTGGATATGTGTGGAAACTTTTAGGTCATTCGGATGTGTTTTGGTTGGTTTCGGCATCATTGGCGAAATTTAGAAGTTTCAAAGTTCATAGGCTTGAATTTGATGTGATTTTGGTGGTTTTCTGTTGTTTTTTTATGTTTCGAAGGCTCGACTAAGTTGGAATGATGTTATGGGGTGTGTTGGTAGGTTTGATTGAGGTGCTGAGGGCTTCGGGTGTGTTTCGGGTGGTTAACGAAGTGTGTTGGGCCTTAAAAGGACTGTTGTTGCTGCTGTGTTTTCTTGGTCTGGTTTCCTTATATGTGATCACAATGGTGAGGCTGCGATCGCATAGGCTTATTGGTAAGGAAGCACAAAATTGTTATATGTGATCGCAATTAATGGTCCGCGATCGCGTAGTGGGAGGAGGCAGAGCAATGCGGTCGTGTGAGGCTTATTGTGATCACACAATGTGGGCGCGTGTGGCAATGAGGTGATGGAATTTCTCTATGCGATCACATAGGGTTAGTTTGGTTGGGCAGCATTTTGTTCTTCGCGATCGCATGCCTTGTTCCGCGATCGCACAGAAAGTTTTAAGTGCCAATTTCGGGGGTTTTTGGCCATAACTTATTTTTCCATTAGAGAGCTCGGGGGAAGAAGAACTTGGACTTTTCAGTGGGATTCTTGTGGTAAGTGTTCTTCGATCATTTTTGGTTTAATTTCATGAATTTATCTTAATTTTCACCATGCAATTTGAGGAATTAAAGTAGAAAATTTGGGAAAAATGGGAGGAAAATTTAAAAATTTCTTTTTGTGATTTGAGTGGGCAATTAAGGTCGGATTTTGGTAATTTTGGTATGGGTAGACTCGTAAGGGAACGAGGATTCTAGTTTTGTGATTTTTATCAAATTTCGAAACGGGGGCTGGGGCTCGAGCTTGGACAATTTCGAGAATTGTGCCTAAGATTGATAGTTTTCGTTTGAGCCTTGTTCATATAGCGTATATTGATGATGTTAATCTGGTTTTGGTTAGATTCGGAGCAATCGGGAGCCGATTTGAGGGGCAAGAGCATCGCGGATTAGTGTTTTGGCCTGGGTTGAGGTAAGTAATGGTGTTTATCCTGAGGGTATGAAACCCCGAACTTCGTATTTATCATTGTTTTAGAATGGCGCACATTCCGGATGACGAGTATGTGGCGTGCACTGATTTCTGGATTGGATTTGGTCCTCTCCGCGACAGCTATTGAGCTGCGTATTTTACTCTAAACCATATGTTAAATTGTGTTCTAAAACTATTTCTATATTTGGGTTATAAGCCATGTTTGGGGCCTCGTGCCGACTTGTTTAGACCCCTTGGGGGCTTTTTACTGCTATTTTCATCACTGTGTTGACTTATGATTTACACTCAGTCATATTGTGCTTAACTGTTTTCGAAACTCAGCCTTATTTACACTATTTTGAGATATAAAATGATGTTTTGGGTCGATTACACCGTTTTACTGATACGCCCGAGGGGCTTTTGAGAGTTTCTGACTGAGTGAGGCCGAGGGACTATTGTGAGGATATGATATGCCACGAGGTGGCTTGATATTAGCGCTTGGTCTGAAGGAGCCCCTCCGGAGTCTGTACACACCCTCAGTGAGCGTAGGTACCTACTGAGTGTGAGTGTTGAGTGACGAGTGATTGGGAGGCATGAGTGACTGTGAGATATGCCCGAGGGGCTGATTATGAGTGACTATGAGGTATTCCCGAGGGGCTCATTATGAGTGAATGTGAGACATGCTCGAGGGCCAGTTTCTGATACATATTTTTGCCCAGGGGCTACTTATGATTTTACCACTTTCACTCTGAACTTATGAAATATGTTTTGCCCGATGGGATTTTTATGACTTTTATCATTTTTACACTAAACTTCTTGAACGTTATGTTGAAGCTATTGGCAAGTATATTTCCAAATGATTTTAATGAAATCGGCTTTAAAGCGTGATGATTTAACATATACATTGTTGGAAAGAAATGTTGTGCTTATTGTGAAATGATGATTTGATTTTATGTGTTTCTTACTGCTCTAACCTGATTTATTTTCATTACTACTGAGTTGGCGTACTCACATTACACCCTGCACCTTGTGTGCAGATCCAGGTGTTAGGGCAGAGTGAGCTGTGTATCTGTTCTAGAAATCTTCTCGGAGATTTTGCGAGGTAGCTGCACGTGTCCGCATTCTTGCTCTCTCCTGCTTAATATTATAGAGTTTATTTTTTTTAATTGTATATTTTTTGTAGATGCTCATGACCAGTGACTCCAGGATCACGGGGGTTGTATTTAATATTTGGGTTTAACTGTTTTAAAAATGTTTAAAAAGAAACCTTTATGGGTTATAAGTTTAGTAAAGATGTAAATGGAAGCTTATTACAATTTGAGTGTAGTTTTGGCTGGCCTAGTTCCACGATAGGCGCCATCACGAATGGTTTAGATTTGGGGTCATGATAGTGGTTTGCGGACCGCAGATCTATCGCAGAACGGTCCAGACTAGCCCAGTTTTTGGCATTATTTTTGCGACCCATTTTGCGGGCCGCATATCTATTATGTGGTTCATTCTGCGACTGACGACCTGAGTTCGGAGGGTCCATTTTCCTATTTTTATAATGTAACCCCATTTTTATAAATAGCCTTAGGGGCTCACTCTGATGATTTTAGAGAGAGAAGGAGAAAGCCTAACATTTTAATCATCCAATCTTGCACTAATCTTCAAGAATCAAGGATGTCAATCACTAGATTATCATCTATTCGGGTAAGTCCTACTCCTAAGCTTTCATGCAAGAGGTTGTGAGTTCAAGTATATTGTGGGGTTTGAAATAGGCGATGCATGTTGCAATAGGTTGTAGTATGTAGGGTTAATGAACCATTTTGGGTAATTTCTAGTTGAAGTTGATTGAGGGAGGAAGGGAGTACCATTGTAGAGCCTTGTAGTCCATTTTGCATGATAGGTATTTGACAAAATTCCTAAGAGAGTTACACAATGAGAATGCCCCTAATTATTGTATGATTTTCGCTATCTTCCTGTAGATTGATATTGCTAGAAGTGTTGGGGCGTTGTAGTAACTTAAGGAAAGCTCAAACAAGGTATGTCGGATAAGCTTCTCTTTTGGAATCGAATTCCATGATGTTCCCGTATGTTTCAAGTATGGTTGGTCAAAGTTCCTAATTCCCATATTCCGAGTTATCTCGTACAAATGTTACTATTCCAAATAAACTTGTGTTGAAATATATGTACTAGGTTGTGTACCGAATGATCCTAACGTATTGTGCTCTCCTTCGGGAATGTATTCATATATGACCGATGTGTCGTAATATTATGATTTCAATCATGCTTTTAATTGCAAGTTGTTGCGCCCACTTGTGAAATAAAACTCAATGCACCTAAGACCCATATTGTTCATATTCACGCTTAAGTCCTTGATACCAAATGCTCTTATTGTTGATGACCTGTAAATATGATTAAAAGTGAATGAACTAAAGTGAGATATAAGATGTGGCCATCGTTGTTGTAGCTAGTGCTTTTGATTTGAAGTCGTGTTTAAATCGTAAATCACCATGCCCTCCTTTATAAATATTCCCAATGTGATTTGAATTCTTACGTACTCAAGAGTTGAAACTGTGTATTTCCCTTTTTGTGAATAAATATTTTAAAAGATACAGTGTGTTACTCGCATATGATTTTTAAATTGTGTTGTGATTATAAGTCATTGTGCTCCATACTTTGATAAGGGGTTTAATGTGTTTAAAGCTTTCATTACTAATGAACTTGAAGTTGTGATTTCCGGAATATTTTATATGTTGATGTTTATGTTGATGATCGTGGGATAAAGAAATGAAAGTGTGAAATGTGAAATACGGCCATCTTTCCATGAAATAAGAATCATATGTATGGCCAATAGAGCCGAGGAAACACTGATATTGTGAATGGTTGAAAGTACTAACGAAAAAATATATGTTGTGAAAGATTATGAGGGGAATAAAAGAAATTTTTTTTTTATATGCTGATGTTTATGTTGATGATTCGTACTTTTGTTTCCCTTATGTGCAAAACAAAAATATTTTGGGAGCATCATTAGCAAACCGAGGAAGGGTGGGTAATAAGTCCCACACCTGAAACTGCATGTCCCGGTGTAAGGGTGGATTATGATTATTCCTGTTAACTGGGATGAGATTGATATTAGCTGTGAATGGGAAAGTCAACCCACACGACATATGTGGGAAGGCGGCCTAGCCGATCGGGTGGAGATCAGACGCCATGTTGCGCACATGGTGGTACTACTCTTGGTAACACCTTTCTTCGCATCACATGTCAAACCATATTTGTATACGGTTAAAATCGGAGAGCACGATTTTACGGTCATTTTGACGCTTAGAAGGCTCGAAGGCCCGAGCTCTGGTATCAATATGTATCGAAGGTCCTCGACCTCGAGGCAATACATATCAAAGGTCCTCGACCTCGAGGCAATACATACTGAAGGTCCTCGATATCGGGGCAATACATATCGAAGCTCCTCAACCTTGAGGATGTGCATATCGAAGGCCAACACAGAATGGCGGGAAATTCCCAAGGGGCACGTGGATAAAGCTGACAATGTACACAAGATAATACAAGCCCGTACCGTAGCATGAAATGGTTGTACCAGCCATATCTCTTTACATTAATTATGCATGTACTATGTTGGGATTCCCCCTCACATATAAAGGGGAACCTTGTTACTTTGTAAGATATATGATATTCTATACAAGAACAAGAACATCCTCTGCTCTCTAACTAAAATATTCTCTATAATTGCTTCATTGATTTATTGCTTTTCATTTATTGTGTTCTTGAACTATTCTTCATTTATTACTTGTTATTGATCATAAATAGGCCATCCTTTAGGCCCCCTGCTCTGTTATATTGTCCTCGACAGTCCTCGTCAAGCTCCTAAGCTCGACCTCGAGGCCCGTTTTGACCGACCTTGAGACCAGCCCCTCCGCTGCTCGGTTTGCTCAATCTCGTTGTCTTTTGCTCTTATCCCATTTTATAACTTCTCACTTAGCATCTACTGCTCTAACAACTGGTATTAAAATAAATCATGTACCTTTAGAACCACATAATCAAATATAATTGTAATTACCGTTTTCAAGGTAAACAGTTTGGCGCCCACCGTGGGGCTAAAAATAATAGTGATTGTTTTAGTGCTAGTTTTCTAAAAACACAAGTTATTCTTAACACTTCTTCTTGTCAATGAATCTTCTCACTTTCAGGGCAGAAATGTCCAACACAGTAAACGCACGTGAGAACAACGATCCTGAGGATAACGAACCGCAAGAACCCGTGCTCAAACGGGCCAAAGTGCCCACATCCACAAAAGAACGAAATCAGAGTTGTATACCTAAAGGAACTATTGTGTTCAGAGAGGAAGATGTCAAGGCATTGTCCCAACCACATAGCGATGCGCTGGTAATTTCTTTCCTCTTGGATAGCGTTCTAATTAAGTGTGTGCTCGTGGATCCAGGCAGCTCACCAATATAATCAGATTCGGGGTAGTGGAGCAGCTCAAGCTGCTTGATCAAATCATACCCGATTCTAATGACCTCCGAGGAATTAACATGGAAAGCGAAACGACGAAGGGGGAAATCACGTGTCCGGTACAGTCTGAGTCACCAGGTTTTATGTCATCGAAGGGGACACGATATACAACGCCCTGCTGGGAAGGCCATGGATACACGGTATCAGGGCGGTACCATCGACTCTCCACTAGATGTTGAATTCCCAACCACAGATGGCATAAAAATAGTTTATGGGGAGCAACACGCGGCAAAGGAAATGTTCGTAGTGCACGATGTGGCGCTAGAGCCCATATATTCCACCTCGAAGGGGTCGAAATCTAAACTGGTCCACGAAGGTGATGAGGAAGACTTCCTCACCCCTCGAAAGTTGTTTCCCCCGAAGAGTCAGACACGACAAGATCAACGCTCGAAGAGCTGGAACAAGACGTTTTGATGAAACACCTACCAAATCGAAAGGTATACCTGGGAACGTGACTAACCCCTGAACTCAGGAAAGAATCCATTCAATTTCTTATTGAAAACATTGATTTCTTTGCTTGGTCCCACTTCAATATGAAAGGAATCTCCCCGAAAATAACCACCCATCGACTCAGCGTCGACCCCAGGTTCAAACCGGTGAAGCAAAAAAGGAGGCCTCAGTTGGAGGTAAAGCATGTGTTCGTCAAAGATGAGGTAACAGAACTCCTCAAAATAGGGTCCATCTGGGAAGTAAAATACCCCAAGTGGTTGGCAAATATAGTAGTGGTCCCCAAGAAAGGGAACAAATTAAGAATGTGCGTAGGTTATAAGGACTTAAATAAATCATTCCCTAAAGATTCATTCCCCCTGCCCAACATCGATCGATTGATTGATGCCACGGTAGGCCACGAGACACTCACCTTTCTCGATGCCTACTCCGGGTATAATCAGATTGAAATGAACCCCGAGGACAGGGAAAAGACTTCGTTCGTCATAAAGTATGGCACATACTGCTACAATATAATGCCCTTCGAGATAAAAAAAATGCAGGGGCCACGTTCCAGCGCCTATTTAATAAGATGTTCGAACATCGAATAGGAAAATCCATTGAAGTTTACATTGATGACATGTTGGTTAAGTCTCTGCGTGCAGAAGACCATTTGACTCATTTGCATGAAACTTTCGACATCCTTAGAAGCTACAACATGACGCTCAACCCCGAGAAATGTGCCTTCGGCGTGGGTTCGGGAAAATTTCTAGGCTTCATGGTATCAAATAGGGGGATTGAAATCAACCCCGAAAAAATTAAGGCCATCAAAGAAATCATGGTGGTAAAAACTGTAAAGGTCGTACAGCGGTTGACCAGGCGGATAGCGGCGCTGGGCCTATTCATCTCGAGGTCATCAGATCGGAGCCATCACTTTTTCTCCCTACTCAAAAAGAAAAACAACTTTGAGTGGACTCCGGAGTGGCAGCGTGCCTTGAAGGAATTAAAATGGTATCTCTCAAGCCCGCCTTTGCTCCACAGCCCAAAGGAGGATGAAACGCTATACTTGTACTTGGCAGTATCTGAAGTAGCAGTAAGTGGCGTATTTGTTCGAGATGAGCAAAGTACACAATTTAATGTCTACTATATAGGTCGAATCCTGGGAGATGCTGAAACCAGGTATCATCACTTAGAAAAATTAGCTCTCGCATTAATAAGTGCATCTCGAAAATTGAAACCTTATTTTCAAAACCACCATATATGTCTTTTAACAACATAGCCTCTTCGGAATATATTGCATAAACCTGAATTGTCAGGTCGGCTGGCCAAATGGTCCATCAAGATCGGGGGGTACGATATTGAATATCAGCCCCGAACGGCTATCAAGTCTCTAATTCTGGCGGACTTCATGGCCGACATTACGCCCGCCCTCATTCCCGAGGCAGAAAAAGAACTTCTGCTAAAAACGGCCGCATCATCGGGGGTGTGGACCTTATTCACCGACGGTTCCTCAAATGTGAGAGGATCCGGGCTCGGCATAGTTCTGAAGCCACCTACATGTGGCGTGATTAGACAATCTATAAAAACTGAAAAGTTGACTAACAATGAAGACGATTATGAGGCTATGATTTCAGGTCTCGAACTATCCTAAGGCCTGGGAGCGGAATCCGTCGAAGCCAAATGTGATTCCTTTCTGGTAGAAAACCAGGCAAATGGGAGCTTCGAGGTTCGAGAGGATAGGATGTAACGGTACCTAGACAAGCTTCAAGTCACTTTGCATCGTTTCAAAGAATGGACTCTGGTCCACATACTTCGGGAGCAAAACAGTGAGGCCGATGCACTCGTAAACCTGGGGTCATCCATTGAAGAAGATGACATACTCCCCGGGGCTGTTGTTCAGATATCCAAATTGGTGATCAAAAAAGGCCATGCCGAAATCAACTCCACCAGCCTGACATGGGTTTGGATAAACAAATACATCGATTATTTGGTAAGAGGGAAGCTACCTACGGATCCAAAATAATCACGGGCCCTACGGACCAGAGCAGCACGATTTTCACTCGACGAGAGTGGAGCTCTATACAGGAGAACCTTCGACGGGCCCCTGGAAGTATGCTTGGGACTAGGAGACACTGATTATGTGTTCCCAGAAATCCAAGAGGGTACCTGCGGAAATCACTCTAGTGCCAATTCTTAAATTCAAAAGATGATCAGAGCAGGTTACTACTGGGACAACATGGAAAGGGACATCAAAGAATTCGTCCGGAAATGCGAAAAGTGTCAGAGATTCGCACCAATGATCCACCAACCCGGTGAACAACTACATTCGGTCATATTACCATGGCCATTCATGAAAGGGGGAATGGACATAGTCGGGCCCCTACCAATGGCACCAGGTAAAGCTAGATTTTTTTTTTATGACTGACTACTTCTCAAAATGGGTGAAAGCACAGGCCTATGAAAATATAAGAGAAAAAGAAGTCATCGACTTCATATGGGATCACATCATATGCCGATTTGGGATCCCCTCCGAGATAACGTGTGATAACGGGAAGCAGTTCATTAGAGGCAAAATAACAAAGTTTCTCGAGGATCACAAAATCAAAAGTATACTATCGACGCCCTACCAACCGTGTGCAAATGGTCAAGCCGAATCCAAAAACAAGATCGCCATTCGAAACTTGAAAAAGAAGTTAGAAAATTCAAGGAGAAAATGGAGAGAAACGCTGGCCGAAGTACTATGGGCATATCAGACAAAATCGAGCACAGGAGAGACGTCATTCTCTCTGGTGTACGGGTCCGAGGCTTTGATACTGGTCGAGGTTAGAGAGCCAAGCACCCCATTCCTACATGCCAGCCTCAAACAATGAGGCCATGACCACGACCCTCGACCTATTAGATGAGAAGCGAGAAGCTTCGCTGGTCCGGATGGCCGCCCAAAAATAAAGAATCGAAAGATACTACAACCGAAGAGCAAACCTCCGATATTTCAGAACCGGGGACTTAGTCCTAAGGAAATTCACCCAAAGCACCCGAAACCCTAACGAAGGGAATTTAGGCCCGAGCTAGGAAGGACAGTACCACGTCCTCGGGGTAATCGACAAAGGATCCTACAAGCTCGGCAACATGGAAGGCGAGTAACTTCCAAACCATTGGAACATATCAATGCTCAAGCGCTATTATTGCTAAGGTAAAATCCTCTCCCTATTTCCTTCAAGCTTCTACACTAACCAAATGCGAAGTTGTGCGATTAAAAGGAATCAAAACATCCCCCAACTCGAAGGTCGTAGGTTTTAAAGCATGTGCTGCGCTCTTTTTTCCCTCGCATCGGATTTTATATGAAAATAGGTTTTACCGGTGGGGTTTTAACGAGGAAACATCCATATGCTACCTAAGAAGAACTCACCAAGTATTCAAGGCTTCTATTCGATCAACCTCGAATACTGAGGGACATCCCCCAAGAGATCGCTGAGATATGCCAAAGAGGGTCTCGACAGAAGAATGATGTATCAGACCAAACAGTCGAATGGACTGTGTCCGTATAGAATAATCGAACCCTCGATGGAAGAAACATGTATACTTGTACCAAGTAATCAGAGAAGTACCTTCTGTCATCAAAACATTTCGCACATCAAGGACGTTTGCAATTTTTACAAGAGACAGCCCCAGGGAAAAAAATTTAGCAAGCACATAGGAATTGTCCTCGACAGTCACTCCATCGAGTCACCAAAAAACTCGAAGCCATAGGACCTCAGGGCAGACAACTTCGAGCTCATAAGACCTCCTCGAGGCAACATCAGTTCCGACTCGGGGACTGTCCCCGAAAGTCGGTTCATCAAGCTATAAAACTCAAAATCGTAAGACCTCAGGGAAGGAAAATTCTAACTCATAAGCCCTCCACGAGGCAATATCAACGGCACAAGCCCTCCTCGAGGAAACATCAGTTGTGACTCGGGGACTTCCCTCGACAATCGGCTCATCAGGTTATCAAAATCGAAGTCGTAAGACCTCAGGGCCGGGAACATAGAACTCATAAGCCCTCCAATAGGCAACATCAAAACTGTAAGATCTCAAGCAAGGCATGAACAAATTTGTAAGACCTTAAAACAGGCATAAACCCCATATCAAAGTCAAGGCTATATATCGAACTTGTAAGACCCAAAAGCCATACCCTCGAGATAGAAGCCGTGGCTATCTCACTCGGGGACTAAAAGGCTACGGCCAAACATAATGACCACCATCATAAGTATCCATCCAAACTAATGCAACTCGGAGACGTCCGACTGTTGCCATAAAAACCTCCAATTACTTTGAAAAACTTCAAATAGAATCGATTAAGGGTTGTACCAACCTAAAGCGTAAGGGCCTAATTCGCCCGCTACATTAAAGGTTGTACCAACCTAAAGCGTAAGAGCCCAAGTCGCCACCTACATGTCATACCGACACAAAAGCGCCTCAGGGCCGATCAAAAAACTTGAAGGCCGTTGAACTCGAGTCGAAACCTAAATCGGAGACTAATCCTGATACGGTTAACTAAAATGCCTCAGGGCCAAAAAAGCGTAAGATCCTGAGTCGCCCGCTACATCAAAAGTCGTATCGACCTTACGCGTAAGAGCCCAAGTCGCCAGCTACAGGTCATACCGCATAAAGTGCCTCAAGGCCAATTTGAAAACCCAAGGGCCGTTGAGCTCGAGTCGAAACTCGATTCGGACACTAAGACCGATACGGTTAACTAAAGCGCCTGAGGGCCAAAAAAGCGTAAGAGCCCAAGTCGCGAGCTAGTCGTATCGACCTTACGCGTAAGAGCCCAAGTCGTCAGCTACGGGTCATACCGACACAAAGCGCCTCACCGCCAATTTGAAAACCTGAGGGACATTGAGCTCGAGTCGAAACCCGACTAGGAGACTAAGCCCGATACGGTTAACTAAAGCGCCTCAGGGCCAAAAAAGCATAAGAGCCCGAGTTGCCCGCTACATTAAAAGTCGTATCGACCTTATGCATTAGAGCCCGAGCCGCCAGCTATAGGTCATACCGACACAAAGCGCCTCAGGGCCAATTTGAAAACCTGAGGGCCATTGAGCTCGAGTCAAAACCCGACTCGGAGACTAAGCCGATATTGTTAACTAAAGTGCCTCAGGGCCAAAAAGCGTAAGGGCCCAAGTCGCCAGCTACAACGAAGGTCGTACCGACCTAAAGCATAAGAGCCCGAGTTGCCAGCTTAGAGAGCCTCAGGGCCAGTTTATAACCCCAAGGGTTTCATCTCAAAGTCCAATTCTCTGGACCAATTACCAACAGGCAAATATATATATATATATATATATATATATATATATATATATATATATATATATGTATATATGTGTGTGTGTGTGTGTGTATTACAAATACATATTTACAACGCTCCCAATGAGTTTTATACAAACAACAAAGTAGAAAATCTATTTTACTCTCGGGACCAGCTCCCTCAAAGGCCCCTCGGACCAGCTCCCACAGCGGACTTCACGTATCAGCATCAGCTCAAGAAGAAAGGAAAAACAGGGTGTCGATCTCTTCCGCCTCGGGCTGCTTTATCTCTTCCGAGAGGTGAAAGCCCCTAGGATGTATCTCCTCGAGGGTCTCCCACTGGGATTTGCATCGAGCATATTCATCGCCACTCCTCTCTCTGGTGAATGTTCCTCTCAGCTCGGCCCTAGCATCGGCAACACCTTTCAAGTAAACAGCCACTTTCTTGTCGACTTTCATATTCAGAAGATCAGCCTGGAGCTTGACAATCATGCTCGACTGGATTAAGCTATCTTCTCGGGCATTACGAAGTCGTATCTCGAGGTTTTTTCAGCCTTGCCCGAAGCATTCCTTTGACTCGAGGACCAAGCCTCCTACGGACAGCTATCGACTACAGCCGATCGCCCATGAAGAACAGAAACCTAAGGGTTTATTTTAAAAGACCAAAACTTCGGACCAATTATCAACATGCATCACAATCTATTCCAAAAAGCAAAGAAAAGATAAGAAATGGCAAAGAACAGAGGCCTTTATATATAGTGAAGATTCACAAGGGTGTATTTTACAAGGCTCGTGCATGGATCCCTTACACAAAGAAGAGAACAATTAAAAACCTAATCTACCTTCTTTGAGACCTAGTCTGTAGTTATTATCGAGAATTTGTCTTCTTCCCCCTCCCGGGAACTTTGTCTTCATCAACTCCCTCGGGACTAGCATCCTCACCAGCACTTTTCTCTTTGTCTTCAATATCGGCTTAGTCATCGGTAGAGAGGAGGAACTTAGCATCAATCTCATCTCCCTGCTCTATCTTTTCCGAGAATCCAAATCCCTTATCACGGATCTCCTCAAGGGTCTCCCCCCGAGATTTGCATCGGGCATGCTCACTACTTCTTCGCTCTCGATAGAAAGTCTCCCCCTCAACTCTTTCTGAGCATCTGTGGCATATGTAAGACGGCGCCCATTCCCTTCAAGGTATTTTCCAACGTCTCGCAAATGGATTCCCAGGCCAAGAGCAGTTTTGGCTACACTTCTGCCAGTATCACAACTAGCCATGCTGCAACCTAAATTAGGAAAACCTCAAGAACTTCAAGTGGGAAGATATTAAGATTCCCATAGGAATTTTCACCTAAAAATTATTACGTATACGTGAAGTTACTTGGACTCGAATTCAGGGAAAAGAAGAATTGGTGAAGCAGTTCTCAACATCATGATTTATCTGCGACACGAGGACGTATCTTCAAGTTATCTTCTCCCCGCCAAGGAATAGCCCGACCGACTCTATCAATAGTTATATCTCCTTCAGATGGAGGGATTTTTACCGGTGCCGCTTTTTCCCAACGGCAATCAACCTTTGCCTCTTCAATATCAATCGCGGGACCAACATATCGAGGCACGGGTTCGCATCGGACCGCTACCCACAAAGATTTATCATCCTCAAGATCAGATGACGTTTCATAAGGTACAAGGAGACACTCCTCAACGCGAGGGGGAACAGTCATTACGCTCTTAGAAGAGCGTGAAGAAGAAGGGGTTTTCTCTTTTTGAGGGACCATTTTAGAAGTCTTGGCCATAACTGCATTAGCATTTCAGAATGAGAAGAAGAAAACTGGCGAAGAGAGAAAAACCTGCTAAGTGAGGGTTTTAAGGTGTTACGAAGGGTGGAAATTTGAAAAAAAAGGGTTGGAATATTTATAGAGGTTTTTTCAAGCGTATTGAGAAGTTGAAAGGGCGGAAAATAGCGGTTCAAGGGTTGTTTGAAAACCGTTCTCTGTGCAACCTTCCTGTCACATCAGTTGATGACCTCACGTGACTCACGTCATGATGAAGACATCGAGGAGCCAAGAATTCAAGACCGTTCCTTATCATTTCATTCAAAGAAACGCGGGTACTAGCTGTATACGTATCGAAGGTCCTCAACCTCGAGGCAATACATACCAAAGTCCTCGACATCGGGGAAATATATATCGAAGGTCCTCAACCTCGAGGTCGTGCATAACGAAGGCCAACATGGAAAGGCAGTAAATTCCCAAGGGGCACGTGGATAAAGCTGACAAAGTACACAAGATAGTACAAGCCCGTACCGTAGCATTAAATGGATATACCAGCCATATCTCTTTACATTAATTACGCATGTACTATGTTGGGATTCCCCCACATATATAAAAGGGACTCTTGTCACTTTGTAAGATATAATATATTCAATACAAGAACAAGAACATCCTCTGCTCTCTAACTAAGACATCCTCTACAATTGCTTCATTGATTTATTCCTTTTCATTTATTGTGCTCTTGAATTATTCTTCATTTATTAATTGTTATTAATCATAAATAGGTCATCCTTTAGGCCCCCAGCTCTGTTATATTGTCCTCAACAGTCCTTGTCAAGCTCCTAAGCTCGACCTCGAGGCCCGTTTTGACCGACCTCGAGACCAGCCCCTCCGCTGCTCGATTTTCTTAATCTCGTTGCCTTTTTCTCTTATCCCATTTTATCAGCTTCTCACTTAGCATCTACTTCTCTAACAACTGGTATAAAAATATATCACGTATTTTTAGAACCACATAATCAAATATAATTGTAATTACCGTCTTCAAGGTAAACAATATTTTCCGTGGAGAGATGGCCTTCCAATCAGGCGTGATCAGACTCCTTGCTAAAAAAAAACGGTGGTATATCGGTGCTAATGATCTCCCAACCAAAAATATTATTTTCATATTTTGAATTGTTGTTATGTTTTAACTTGGCATTGGGATATAATTGATTGTTACTTGTTGCTTCCATGGTGTTTTCCCTTCTGATATTGGCATCCTATTTCGAAAGAGGACATTTGGCTTTTCATACTACTACTGTTCCACTTGTACTAACGTTCCTTTTGCCGGGGGCGCTTCATCTTCAATGGATGTAGGTGGTTCATTAGCGGGCACCTTTGGTCCTCGTTAGCAGTCACTCTTTATTCAACAGGTTTTGGTGAGCCCTACTCTACTCCGAGCCCGATGTCACTTGATGTTGTACTTTTTGTTTGGAGGTATAGTCGGGTCCTTGTCTTCGGAACTTCCATATTACTCTGGGTTGTACTTAGAGGCTCCATAGACATAGTGTGGGTGGTCTTTGATATTGGGAGTTGAATTAGAAGTGTTGGTATTTTTTTATACATGTTTTCATCGTATCTATAAACATGTAAAATTTTGGAAACCGTAAATGAATCTCTTTACGTAATGGAAAATATGAAACACTTGAGTCTTCTTTTTCCATCACTTGTACTGATTCTTATATTGTTAATGGGCACGGTTGGGTAGAAGGAATCAAGTAGGCTTGCTCATCCGGGTTATCTCGGTTGAGCATCAGTCGCGCTCCCCGAGGTTGGGATATGATAATTTATTTCGTTCATTTACACTTTCAACTAACACTTGAAGGTAACCGTCAAGGAACAATACGATCTTTAGGCCTGAAATCACGCGTTGCACTATTTTTCCCTTGAACTAGTTTTGTCCCAAAAGGGTTTTCCGGCAAGGTTTTTAACGAGGCAACAGTAGATCGTGCTAACTTAGAATCGAATACCGGTTATGAAATGGTATCAAGGATCACATCAATAGTATCCAAGGCTTCTCTACAATCGTCCTCGAACACTGGGGGGCATCACCCTCTGATAATGATTTTAGCAAGGAAAGAAACTTTATGCTCGAATAGTCTAGGCTCGGTCGATAGGATTTACTATAAGGGCCAAACGGTCAAATGTTTGTGCCCACATAGACCGACCGAGCCCTGAGACAAAGCTTGTACACATGTGTGACCTTGTATATTATGCACATAAATGAAAGGAAGTTTCAACCTTGCGGATAAATATTGTCCCTTAAAAAAAGTTTCTTTTCTCTTACATTTTGTCTCCTAAAGACATCGACCCCAAGGGCCACCTCACTCGGGGATTGTCGTCCAAGGCAGGTTTGGCCGGTCGGGGATAATGAATCCCAGAGGAACAAAGCCTATTAGTTAGTTCCCGAACTTTAAAGGCCACACCATCCCTATTCGAGGACGTTGTCTTGTGTAAGTCGGGATGACTCAGGATAACAAGCCCATTGGGAAACACCAGGACTAAAAAGGCTAGGACAGTCCTAGAACGGCTTGAAAACATCCGAGACTTCTAAGAAAAACATTAGGCCTTCAAGATTTCTAAACCATTTCAAAAGGCTACCCTAGGCGAATTGTAATCTAAAATATTCTAAGTACTTTGGGGAAAGCTTCTGGTCATACCGAGCTCCCCACGAGTCTTAAGGAAAGTTATATCAAGAACAAGGTATGTTCGAACCTCCGAACAAGACCTAATTATTATGTGCTAAGGCACTCGATCATAAATAAAAAAGTGAAATGAAACAAGCTAAAAGACTAAGAGTACAAACGGCCAAAAGGCTGCAATAAAAAGTACAAAAATGTAAAAACTAAGAAAAATTTAGGCACCTAAATGGTCTGACCTTCATCGGAGCCCACCTCATTACCGGTACCATGGGGGTCTTCTCCATCCCTGGATCCACGCGAACCCTCGGAGTCTCCTTCATCCTCGGGATACGCCAACTTCTTGGCCTCAACCTCGAGCCCCTTAGCACTTTTGATCTCGGGCCTTAAAACCCCGAGCGTGAACCTCCTCGAGGGCTTCCCTTCAGGACTGCTACTTCACATATTCAATGATGTCATTAAGGCAGTCCTAGGCTGCCTCGACATTAGCTTTATACTTGTCAACCATTTCGTCGGCATCACCCTTGGTTATCTTAGCCATTGAATTGGCCGCTTTAAGCTACTTGGAAAGGGTCTCTCGATCAGCAGCAGTCGATATCAGTTGAGACTGGAGCTCTTCAATCTTCGGGGAACTCATCCTTCTCCCTCGTCACTCGGAGTCGAGCCTCTATTGAGGCCAATTTCACCCGAGCAATCTCCTTTTTCCGAGTCCAAACAGTCCATCTTGCCTTTCCACTCCTCGACCTCAACCTTTATCACGTCTATCTCGGCCCGAAGCTGGTTCTGATCAATCTTGTGTTAGACCTGCGGTTGAGACCATTAGTCACTATGTCTAGTTCATCGTCACTAACTTCAATGATTTTTATCTGCTTAAACAGGACGGCATGTTCCTTCCGTGCCACGCCCAACACGACTCGAAAGCTATTAGCCTCCCTTTCACGTTGCTCGCTGAGAAGTTTGTACGTGTCTCTCTTCTCAACAAGTTCCTTGACTTCAGCCTCGAGTTGGCTCAGCTCATCCCGATACTGGAGGAAAGTCTCATTGTGGAACACTGAAGCCTACAAATACGAGAAGAAATATTAGGATCGACGAAATCTAAAGATGAAAAATAAAAAAAGTCTGGTAACACCTTACCCGATTCAGCGCCTGTTGTACTTCATTGAATAGACTGGAGGAATCCACCTTGTCCATCTTGGCCTGGTCTTCTTCGTTTACCATGCACCGGAGATAAATAGCTACCCCAAGCAGGGCAGAAAAAACCCAGGCATCCTCTAGGATGGTGATAATATTTGAACGCTTCCGGCTAGGATCCGTACTCGGGGCTGGAAACTGGTTGACCAACCTTGGGCTTGAATGCGCCCCGCTGACCTTCGAGGATAGGATTTTCCTCGGTACTTCCAAATCGCCCAAACTAGTTAAGTTCTCCAGGGCGAACAAATCAACGCCATCAAATAAGTGGCGAAGGGGAACCTCCACTCCATGCCCCCTCATTCGATCGCTTCTTCATCGTTCGAGCTTCATCGATCATAAAGTTCGTGAACAAAGGTGACCCCATAATATTTATCACACCAGACACGGCGGAGCTGACATCTCGAGAATTCTCGACTCCTACTGTAGCATTGGCCTCACGAACTTGAGAAGGGTTAGCCTCCAGCATTTACTCCTCGGTCGCCACCCGTTATCCACGAACTGATGGCTCTTAGGCCACTAAATGATCGTCCTCCTCAGGCTCGTCCTTGAGCCAGAGGAGTGAGTATGAGTCGAGCACCTGGGAGCTAGAGGTGTCTTTTCGCTTGCGAGCCAACCTTCTTCTCGGTCTCCTTTTCTTCGAGTTAAGGGGGCTCGGAGCCCTCTTCCTTTTCTTTTATCAGGACTGTGCCGGAGCAGGAGACTCGTAAGGCAAGCTCTCACCATCGAATGGAGGCCTAAGTTCAACATCTTTAGGCAAGCCTGCAAATAGAAGTAAAGGAAATAAGGACACTATGTTAAGGGAAGAAGCCTAACACAACCTACTCGGGGAAGAAGTCTTACCATGGGAAAGAGCCTCCCAACGATACTTTGAGAGTTGTGCCACGAGTTCTCGGAGTAGGGCATCTGTGAAATGATACCCTCGACCCACTACTTAAGTCGAGGGACTGCGTTTGGAATCTTATTGATGGCTACACCACCATGAATGCCAATGAGGAAAAGGAAAGCAAAACACAAAATTATCACTCGAAGGAATACTCTACTTACATGACGTGTTCCACTTCTCGGGGAATGGCCTGCATTCTGCCAAAATGAAATATGAGGTCCTCACTCGGATAAAACAACCTTGCTAGCCTTGATCCCGATCCTCATCGATACTATAGAACGGGGCTTTGCTGGACCTAGGCACAAGCTTTATCAATCCCCATTGGAATATTCGGGGACTGTACAAACAAGTAGGTGATCCACATTGAATTGACTGGAATCAATTTTGTTCAGAAAAAATCGGAGGAGTATCACGATTCTCCACAGAAGGATGAATCTGACCGAGGCACACCTCGTACCTCTTGCAGAAATATATTATGACTGGGTCCAGTGGTCTCAATGTAAAGAGATACGTGTAAACACTCAGATATCCCTCGCCATGGGTGGTAATGGCTTCCTCGGGGTCAGGGACCACTATGCTCTTATCGGCCCAACTGTAGTCTTTTCGGACCATAGGGAGGACCTCCTCGATAATGGAGCAGATGTATCTCGAGACCTTCTCGCAGAGACCCTGTACTGAGGAAGGCTTTTCAACCTTGAAATCATCATTGACCGAGCATCCCGTGGGGGTGAACATTTTCAAGCGGGTTCGGGTGCTGATTCTTCAACGGCCACATCTAGAGTAGTCTCCTCGACCTCAATGACCGACGGTGAAGTAGAAGGAGCTTCTTTTTGAGGATTTATTTTAGAGGACTTTTCCATTATTTTAGAGAGAAAATGGAGGAAAATCTGGAAAAGATGAAGAAGGAAAGGAAGTTGAAGGATTAAAACTTGTTGGCTTGAGAAGAAGATGGGTATAGATTTTTTTAAAGGACCTTGAGTAACGGGGATAAAAGCAATCAAGAGTACTGAATTTCTAAGGGTATGAGGGTAGGAGGTTTGATGTAAAGTGAAAATGAATAAAGAAAGGGATATTTATAGTAGCTAGGTGACGTTTCACGTCTAGGGACAGCCAACCGGCGGCCGACATGCATTAAATGCCATTATGACGTGATTTAAGAAATGTTTCGGATATTTTGTCGTTTCTGTCGCGATGTGTTGAAGTAAGAATCAGAAGCTTATGTCATTTATCATCATTTACTCTCCAAGAAACGAGGGGACTATCTGCATACGGGTAAAATCGAGCTCACGATGCACCTCGACCTTCGACAAGATAAGCCAGGCTAGAGATATGGTGGTAAGGGACCGAAATCGAGAAGAAAGTCACATCGAGCCTGAATCCGGGGGCACGACGCCTGCCCTTGAGAATATCTAGGTCATGGTTCCAAAATTGGTCCTAGCCTTGAACAACTTCGAAGGATATTGTCGACAATCAAGCATAACCAACAGAAGACCAAAATATCAGTGACCAACCGGATATCACGCGGGGATCTCGACACGTATTGATAGGGAACCAACAGTCAGATAATCAGAAGATTTATTACCTTTTATAGAGTTATACCTAATGTAGAACTCCCATACTACATAAAGGGGGTATGATTACTTATAAAGATCATTGTACACGTATTCTAAAGTAATATTTTATTATTTTCTCTTTTATTAGCTCTTTCTCTTGTTCATTAGTGCTGGACGTGGTGAGCGCGGATCGAGGGTGATTGTTTCACTAAGACTAGAACTGTCTCACTCGTGTGCTTTGAATTTGTTCTGTCTTTGTTTATTCTCTATTGACTTCATTAATCACTTTTTGTCGAATTAAACCACGTATCCTTAAAACCACTTACTAATTTAATTATTATCCGATTTTGAGGGTAAACAATTTGAGAGGTCAAACCTTCAGCCATGATCACCAAGTAGATGTGAACAAAATAGTTTCACTAAACATAGTATGCAAGATATTAGTAATCCTTCGTATAGGCACGACTTCTATGTGAGAAAACATATAAAATCATATTGTTGGTACCCAAGGATGATTTGATTCTTTCAATTCCTATTAACATGTTTTCTATTGGAAAATTCTATATGCATAATTCTATACGAGCTTGTGTGTGTATGACCTAACAAATTATAATTTCGAGCAAATACAAATTAAGTCCTTATAGACATGGTTTCTAGCATGATACTACGTAATTACATAAATTAGTTTCTATAAGCATAATTTCTAGGTGTAGCAAGAAAAGTTGAATCTATACTAGAATACTTATAGGCATACTTTCTACCCCCAAAGAATATGTAAGGTTTTCCTCCCTGATTTCACTAATTCCCCATAAGTTGTTTGTATATAGTTACTATAGCTCGAAATAAAAGTACATAAGAATTAAACATCACCTAACTCTAAGCCTAAGGCTAGCCTACCAAGCCTCTAAGTGAACATGAGTGCAAATATAGAAGAGATGGTGACATGGCCCCGACTATACCTCAAAAGTAACATACATGATGATTTGCAACTGAAACAGTCATAAGCATTAGATACAATAATCGCAACTGAAACATTTTCCCAATGGAGAGTTACATGATAGGGCAATTAGAACATGACTTGAGTATACAAGTATTCAGATAAACTAATTGGTAGAGGCAATTCAGAAAAAATAAGAATGGGTGCTTGAGCAACCCAAATTTAGAATTTACAAGGAACTCATGGATTCCGATTCTATAGAAGCAATTTAGCCAACATACCTCAAATTTTCCCCTTAATGATACTATTATGATCCAATACACTAAATAAACTTCAATCTATAATAACAATATCCAATGGGACCAATAGTAGTAACAAATTCTAATATTTAGATCGTTTAGGCATTTCATCAAACACCTAGTAGGCATATATCTCTACAACTCTTAATCATAGAATTTGTTCATCCAACTACCACCATTGACCAATAATGTATCACACTATCATTCTTAAGTAGTTTATAACTTCCAACATCACATACATATCCAACCATCCCATAAGTTCCAATGCTTAATTCTTACTGATATAATCATAATAAATCCATGCATCTAAGTCCAAGGGTGTAGGATTACCTTTTGGAAGAACTCTTGCAAAACCCTCATTTGAGTTGTTCAAAAAATTTCTTTAAAATCTAATAATTTCATGGTAGATTGAGTTAGTTCTAGTGTGGAATTGATGGAATAAAATACCACACTAGTGGGGATATTCACCTTGAATATATGAGGATTTGGGGTTCTTGAGAGAGAGGAGAAAAGCTCCAAAAATCGTCTAAGTTAAATGGGAGAAGTGGGCTCCCGAAATGCCCCTTTTTATAAAAATCTGATGGTTGTGTGTAGCTACACACGCCCCATGCGTAGCTACGTAAGGGTTAAGTCCCTGAAACTCTCGTTTTTCTACATTTTATTTTTACCTATACATGTTGCATCACCCTCATGCGTATTTACGCAACAGTGTCGCTGGACGGGTACCTTCTGAAAAGGACCATAACTTTTTTTTATAGAAATAGCCAAATGACAAACGTTTTGATGTGTTGAAAACAGTCAAAGGGATATGATTTTGTGAAACAATTCATGCAAAATAGCATTGTATTATGAGAGTTATACTCATTCAAAATCAGGATGTGCAAATTAGTTCATCTTTTCCATTTAATATTTCCAACTCGTTCCAACAACTTCTTCCCACTTACAAACCTCCTTAATATGTTCCAACACACTGTAAACATATATTTTCATTTCTAAAAAAATGTGGTTCTATCCCATACCTCTCCTTTAATACTCAAAAATGTTATTCCTAAATATCGTTAATCTACTTAAAAAACATAAATCATTAGAAAATTTTTACGGGGATTTACATCTTTATCATCCTGGGAAAGCCAATGTGGTGGATGATGCTTTGAGTAAGAAGGCTGAGAGCATTGGGAATCTTGATTATATTCCAATTGGGGAGAGGCCGTTATCATTGGATGTTCAGGTTTCGGCCAACCGATTGGTGAGGTTTGATATTTCGGAGCCTAGATGAGTTCTTGCTTGTATGGTTTCATAGTTTTAGCACATCAATGTGCATTTGTATGATTATCTGAACTTGCTTGTCCTAAAATACACGGTGCATCACGGTGATGCTAAGGAGGTCAATATTGGTGATGATGGGGTATTGGGAATAAATGGTTGGATTTATGTTCCAAATATGGATGGGTTGCCTGTGTTGATTCTTGAGGGGTCATATAGTTCGCGCTATTCCATTCATCTGGGTGCTGCAAATATGTACCAGGATTTGAGGCAGCACAATTGGTGGCGGAGGATGAAGAAGGATATTGTTGAGTATGTTACTCGATGTTTGAACTATCAGTAGGTGAAGTATGAGCATCGGAGACCCGGTGGTTTGGTTTAGAGTCTTGATATTTCAAAGCGGAAGTGGGAGTGTATCATTGTGAATTTTGTGGTTGGACTTCTATGACCTTGAGGAGATTTGATGTAGTATGTGGATAGTCAGACCAAGTCTGCACTCTTCATTCCAATCATGTATACCTATTCTTCAGAGTGGCTGGCTCGAATTTACATTCGTGAGATTGTTCCCCTTCATGGTGTGCCTGTGTCTAATATCTTGGATCAGGTTGCTAGGTTCACATCACATATTTAAAGAGAAGTACAACGAGATTTGAGCACATAGGTCGAGCTGAATAGCATTACATCCCCAGATAGACGGGCTATCCGAGCGCACTATTCATATCTTGAAAGACATGTTACATGCTTTTGTTATTGATTATCAGTTTCTTCAGTAGATTTCTCCTACTACTACAACTATTAGTCGAGTATCCAGGTGGATCCTTATGAGGCCTTGTATGAGAGGTGATGTCGTTCTCCGATTGTTTTATTTTAGCATGGGAGGCTAGGTTGTTTGGCACAAATTTGGTCCATGATGCTTTGGAAAATGTGAAGTTAATTTAGGAGCGGCTTCATACAACACAATTCAGGCAGAAGAGTTATGCTGATAGGAAGGCTCGTGATGTTGCATATAAGGCGGGAGATAAGGTTCTACTTGGAGTTTCGCCCATGAAGTGTGTGATGAGGTTAGGGAAGAAGGGAAGTTAAGCCCTAGGTTTATTAGCCATTTTCAGCTGCTTGAGAGAGTGTGAGCAGTGGCCTACAGGCTTGCCTTATCACTTAGTCTATTGGGGAGTTCACCCAGTGTTTCATATTTCAATGCTCCGAAAGTATTATAGTGATCTGTCATATATTTTGAACTTTAGTATAGTGTCGTTAGATTGGTATTTGACTTATGATATAGAGCCAGTGGCCATTATGGACCGACAGGTTCGAAAGTGGAGGTCGAGGAACATAGCTTCGGTGAACACCATTGGAGAGGTAGAGACCGAGAAGCAGATGTGGAGCAGACATCCTCACATTTTTTAGACTCCAGGAATGATTCTAGACCTGTTTGAGGACGTAGCCGGTCATTTTGAATATTTTATCCCCATTTCCCCCTATTTGATTCTTTACATATGGCTATTTGTGGTTACGTGACTTGCTGGGGTGGTTAGATTGATTTCGGGAAGATTTTGAGGTGAATTGGGACACTTAGTCTCAAGGTTGGAATCTTAAGTCATTAAAGTTTACCGGAGTTTTATTTCTGTGTAGATGATTCTAGAATGGTGATTTGATTATTCCAAAAGTTTTGTATTGTGATTGTGTACTTAAGCGTGTGCCCGGATATGGATTTGGTGTCCGTATGTTGATATGGCGCTTTTTGACAAAAGTTGAGAAGTTGAAGGTTTGGATGGTTGATAGGTTTGACCATGAGTTGACTTTGATGGTATCATGTCCAACTTTTTGTTCCGAGAGCTTGAATAGGTCTGTTGTGTAATTTGGGACTTGAACGAAAAATTTGAGGTCATTCCGGGTTGGTTTGATGTGATTTAGCATGAGTTTTGGAAGTTGGAAGTTCATTAGTTCATTAGGCTTGAATTGAGGTGCGATTCATGGTTTTGATGTTATTTTGTGGGATTGGAATAGGCTAGTGTTATGTTTTGGGATTGGTTGGTATGTTGGATGGGGTCCCCGGGGCCTCGGGTGTGTTTCAGATGGTTATCAGATTCATTTTTGGACTTAGTGCATTGTTGTGTGTTTTCTGAATTCTGGTGCTTTTGCACCTGCGGAGGATTAATCGCTGATGTGGCACCGCATATGCAGACCTAATGGCGCAGGTGCAAAATTGGCTGGTAAAGGTCAAGGATAGCAGATGCAGTTAGCTGGGTGCAGAAGCGGAAGCCCATCTACGGTGAAGGAACGCAGGTGCGGGTGCGCAGATGCGGTAAGGCAGCTGATGGAGGGAAATCGCAGATGCAAGTTTGAGATGCAAATGCGGTACCGCAGAAGCAGCTAAGTGACAACAAATGCGGAATCACTGGGCAGGATTTATATGTCAAAGGGTTTGGTCATTCTTTCATTTTGGGAGTTGTGGAACTCGGCTAAGGGCAGTTCTTGGGAGGCTTTTTGCTGCAATTGAAGAGGTAAGTGAAGGTTATTTAATTTTGATTATAGATATTGATTACCAATTAATGTGAATTTAAGGTGAAATTTGGGGATTTTAGACTGTGTTCTTGGAGAGTGAACTTTGATGATTTGAGGGTCGATTTGTTGTTGGAATTGGATGAAACATACATATTTGGACTCGTATCAGAGTGGGTGTTCAGAATTTGTGAGTTTGGTCAGGTTTCGGAGTATGGTCCCAGGTTTCACTTTTATGGCATCTATTGATGATATTGAGGTTTTGTGACTAGATTTGAGTCACTTGGAGGATGATCGCATGAAAATTTTTTTTAGAGTACTAATTCGCATTTTAAGGAAAGTAACACATCTAAACTTTGATTTGAGGATATTTATCCCTGAAAACTATGATACTTGAGATGTGTTGGGAGTGACGCATGCGCTAGGTGGCGGGTGTGTGCGCGTGCACCGGGGTATTTATGATTCGAGTGGACTCTAGACTATTATCGGGCTTGTTTTAATATCATGCCTTGTTATATCCGTGTTTTCTCTACTCGTTTGATTATTTGAGCTATGATTCATGTTAGAAATCATGTCTAGGTTATGTGCTTATTTTGTTGAGACATAATGGGGCTACTTTTGCTATTTTGAGTCATTTGCCTTAACTGTAGTTATATACTCAGTCATAATTCTTCATTTCATGTCATATCTCAGTCTCTGTATAATATTTGTTTGTTACATCATGTTGTTGTTTTTTTATATGATACTGTTTGGGCTGATTTCTATGAGATTGTGAGCCCTTGAGACTTGAGAAGTTGACGATTGATGTACTCCATATATTCGTGTTGTGAGTGATATTTGGATCGAGTTGTACGCCACAACGAATTATTATTGGATCAGGTTGCACGCTGCAACGAATTATTATTTGGGTCTGGTTGCACTCCACAATGGATTATTTTTTGGACCAGGTTGCACGCCGCAACGAATTATTATTTTGATCGGGTTGCACACTAAAATAGGTCATATTGACCTTTGATTAGTATTGGGCAAGGATTCGCCCCTACGGAGTCTGAATTAACAATGAGTGCAGGCAATTGATATATGCATGTGCTTTCATAAGGGGCATTTACGTGAGGCACCCATACAGTGCTGAGTGTAGTTGTGATTGATTGATCTCGCGCAAACTCACACCACAAATAGGTAGTGAGGCGGTCGATGCAATAATAAAACCCAACGTAGGTCGGGATCGAGTCCACAAGGTGTTAGAATAGGGAGTAGGTATACATTTTGTTTAATTGTATGATATGTCCTAAATTACTCTTCCACACTCTTGTTTGTGATTCTATTTCTACTTTGTGCTATTGATTGTAATTATAAAACTAGGAGACAATATTTTTGGTTTTAGGTTGTTTTTCAAATGATAAGAGGATCTATGGTCGTGACTTCCACCTAGGTGGTTACCTAATGGGTTGTAAACTCTAGGGCATGTTTGATTGGTCACGGTTGTAATATAGCAATCACACTCGATTACTCACTCTATACCTATCGGTAGTTTGAGCGATTTTGCCCAATTTTGCTTTCTCAAGTCCAAATGGGTATTGCACAAAACAAGTGATAACTGCTCAAGTCGGGCCTTACTATCTCTAGATTCAACCCTTTAATTGAGGCTATCAATTTCTTGAGTTCACCTCCTTTTCTTGTTAGCCAAGTTTTCCTAGACTTAGTCTCTCTTTCTCAAGTAGAGACTAAGTCAATTAGGCATGAACCAATGTTTGCAACCATTAATTCTTGAATTCAAGCAAGAACTAGGCTAAATATCACTACCCCAATCACAAACAAGCCCTATATCAAACACCCATTAAGTACCTACACTAGGGTTAGGTCACAACCCTAGCTAGAAATTTAGTTACTCATGGAAAATGCAGAAATTAAACAAGAAATTAAGATATAATTCATAATCATTAATTATGGAAAGAAAATATAATGTTTGTAAGTTAATCTAGTACAAAATTACTCAAAACAGTAAAGAAAATAGCTCAGGTGCTCTCCCAAAACAAAACTTGGCCTAAAAATGACAAAAAATTCTATTTATACTAAGTTGAAAATACCTAACAAAAATACCCTATGGAGGTTGTGCAGCCGCACAATGAGACTTGGCTTGACAAGTTCCAGTTTTGCGGTCGCATAAAAGTGGGATGCGGCAGCACTTCATCTATTTATGCGGACCACACATTTTTTAGTGTTGTTGCACACTTGAGATTGTGTTGGGACTGGACCTTCTTCTACGGACTGCACATTTGTGATTGCGGTCGCACTTTAGCTTCTGCAGTTGCACAATAATGGTGCGGTCCGCACAACTTCATTTCAATACTCTTGTAAAGACCCGTAAAATTTCAAGTCTAAAAACAATGTCCGAATAGGTCCCCATGTGGTTATAAAACTGTAGAAAATTCTTAAAACGGACCATTGTGGAGTAAGAAGTACCCCGGGACTTAAAAGATAAAATTTTCCAGAGTTGCACAGATCTGCGGTCCACTATGCGATCGCAGATCAGGTATGCGGACCGCATAGTGGTCGCATACCTGGACAGCCTGCTGTCCAATTTGAGGACAACTGTGTGTCCTAAGATGCGATCGTATTTTGGGAATGCGGACCGCATACCTGTCGCATCCTTGCACCTCCATTTTTGCGAAGAAGGTTATGCGACGCACTATGTGATTGCATAACAGGTATGCGGACTGCCCAGGTCGCATACCTGGGCAGTCAGGTTCCCATTTTGGCTCATTTGAGGGCCATTTATGCGACAGGAATGTGATCACATTTCCTGCTTCGGGGCTCCTAATTTCTAATTTTTATATCCGACCCCAGCTTAATAAAACACTTACCCCTTTCATCTTAATGGGTATCTGAACAAAATAGAGAGAAGGGGGAGTGAGTATAGCGAGAGAAAGTCTTCTTCTTCATCAAATTGGTCCATCATCTCTACTCAGGCGCCGAAGCTATCGAGTAATCTTCATCTTCTTCACCATAAGAATTCAATTCTCAGGTTTTGGTTAAAAATGGAACACACATGAATTGGTTCTTGAAGATAAAAGCTAAGACTTGCATGCATGTTCATGATTTGTCCTAATCTAGAAAAGGGGTGTAAGTTAGAGTAACTTTCCACTAAAAAGGGGATTAATTAATCAAAAGGGTCACATAGTGTTTGATAAAATTCTCAAATGAGTTCATGATTCCAAATTCTAAGTTTAAATATGTCATCATGTAAATTAGATGGAAGGCGATAGAAGGTCCGGTGGTATGAGAATAGATATTAAAGGGAAATTCTGACTCGAGGTATGTATGGCTAACTTTAATCTTTGTAAAGTCACCTTGTTGGTGTCCGAGCATTTGGTATGAGTTTCTTTCTTGAGCATATGTGAATTGATTGTTCTAATATGTTGAGACGTAAGATGCTATTCTCTGATGGTCCTAGTTGAGTGTCATGCCACCATGCAATATGAGATTGTGAAAAGGGTGATTCATTGTGCTTACTCTATCATGTGCAAATCTCGTTATCTGTGGAATACATCGGTATTCAAGGATGTACTACCAAATAAAAGAAATGATAACGAATCCAATTGTTGAATGTATCTAAGTGCTAAACGTTGTGTAGTATATAATGGAAAGGAAATGTGGATAAACTAATTGAGCTATATGTTGATGGAATACCGTATATGACTCACTGTTTGATAAAGATTTATGTGGCCTTGATTTCATATGGTTACTTGGTTGTTACGAATGAATATCCTTGATGATGAGAATCCTTGTGATTGAATTGTTGGTCGATGTTGCTATTAATTACATTGTTGAACGTATCAAAGTGCTAAAGGTTGTGTAGGAAATGATGAAAGTAAATATGGACTGATTTTATTGAGTTAAATGATTGTGGCAACACCATATATTAATTATTGATTGGTAAAGATCATTGTGCCTTGATTTCACATAGTTATTGGTTGATATGAACTTATGTTCTTCATGATGAAGATCCTTGTGATTTAATTGTTGGTGGTTGTTGCTGTGAGATGTGATTGTACAGTGGGATCGGGTTGCACGCCGTAACACGAAGTAATAAGGGTGGAGAGGTAATAAAGGTGAAATGTGATTGTACGGTGATCGGGTTGCGCGGGTGGAGAGGCATTAAGGGTCAGATTTGACTGCACGGTGGGATCGGGTTGCGCACGGCAATAGATGAAAAATTGAAATGAGTAACTGTGAAACCTTCATTTGTGATTTTCTGTATTTCTGTGTGGTATTTGCTTGGTTTCCCTGATTGTCCTCTATTTGTGTACTGTTTGATTCTACTTAGAATGAAGCTTGTTCATACATACTAGTACTATTCAATGGTACTAACGTCCCTTTTGTTGGGGGCGCTACATCTTACATGGATGTAGGTGGTTCTATAGAAGGTAGTTCTGACCGCCGATAGTGGTGCCTCCTCTTCATCCTTTCAGCAGTTCTGGTGAGCCCCATTTCCTCTCGGGACCGAGTGTAGTCTATATCATCTTCTTTTGTATATGTTGTGTCTTTAGAGGTATAGCTGGGGCCTTGTCGCCGGCAAATCTATGTAAACTCCTAGTATTCTTAGAGGCTCCGTAGACACTATGTGGGTTGTATATATATATATTTTGGGCAGTAGTTGTATTTGGGATTATCAAATGCTAAAATGTTAAAAGGAGAAATGAACTTAAGTTGTAAGTCCATGCTTTGATTTAATTTTTTTATTTCATATGGAATATTTTATATCATAAACATGGGGTAATGCGTTGGGTAGGAAAGGCAATCCAGGTCCGCTTGACCGGGATCATCCGGTTAGGCGCCGGTCTCGTCCCTCGGTTTTGGGGCGTAACAAACTTGGTATCAGAGCCTAAGGTTTTAAAGTGTCCTAGGATGTCACGGAGCCGTGTCTAGTATAGCCCTTCTTATTGGTGTGTTGTCGACCACATCTATAATTAGGGGGGCTACATGGACATTTAGGAATTTCACCCTTCTTTGATACTCCAATCGTGGGATCTCTCAAGTTAGGGAACTAGTTTTCTCTCCAAACCTTACTCTCAAAATGATTAATCGTGATACCATAATCTGCGTGTTTGAAGCCATGAGGAGGGATTGATCCCACCATTGAGTCCGAGGGGATTGCCCAAGGACTTGTTAGGAGAATGTATTGAGTTGTGGAGGGATTGGTAGAACCTATCGCTAAGAGGGGAGTGTCCTTGGCCCTATTGACGTCACTGCATCACCAAATCCTATAGTGTATCGGCATGGTACCAACGTACGTTAGGGATGTGGAGTCGAGGGGCATCGATTAAGCTATTGCCCTATCAAACTAAGGTCATAAAGTAAGTCACTCCTTAGCACAATCAACGTTTCTTGTTTTATATGTACACCCATATTGAAGAATTTTCATAGGCATGGTCTTAGTAAATGTTGAAGTCACAAACCATCGCATGCACCTACTCTTTGAACGAGATCCAATATTTCTTGAATCCACTCTACCGCAAATCTCTTATATATGCAATCTCTTATGATATCGAGCTCTATAATCATGTCCTTGAATTGAGTTGTAGCTATAGAATTACCATTTCTGACACACCTTTATAAACTCTGACAAGGGACTATACACGAAGAATTTCTTCTTGAATGAATGGATGGACAATTCTAATACTTTCGCACAAAATAAAAGGATATTTTCTCTCGACCATTTATTCCTCTCTATTCGAAACCCTAGGCCAATTTCTCTTCAAGTTTTTGCATCATCTAAATGTTGACGTAGTGT
The DNA here is from genome assembly GCA_005239505.1 of Nicotiana paniculata. NCBI lineage: Eukaryota > Viridiplantae > Streptophyta > Magnoliopsida > Solanales > Solanaceae > Nicotiana > Nicotiana paniculata. The sequence continues at coordinate 11,553 of ML325075.1, read as the reverse complement.
TATAGTGAAGATCTTGCCTTGTGTCATCATCATCTCTAGTATGGTAGTGCCCTCGCTCTATCTTTGTTGAGGCCTTCATTTTGGCCTAGTGGTCGAAATCGGCAAGATTTTTTCTTTGTTTGGCGAGAATCTCCCTCTTCTCCGACAGGCTGTTCTCTGAATTTGGTATGCTCAATTACTTTTAAACATTATTAAATCTCCATCGAAGATGGGGTCCGTTGAGCCTCCATGTAGCTGGATTATGTTGCTCATTATTGTTGCCCATCTTATTCTTGAAGGTTGTTCTTCTTCTGGTTGTAAGGGAGGCGAGCATTTTCGCTCCTCCTTTGGTTTGCATAATACTTATTTGAGTGTCGCTATATGTTAATTGCTCTATGTTGCTATGAATCCAACTGATTTTGATGTTCGTAGTGGCTCCCCTAGCCGTGAAGCTATTGAGTTTACTCCTAAAACTTCAAGTTCCCTTTTTGTTAGTTCATCTGACATACCCGGATTTCCCCTAGTTGATGACCCATTTCTCAGTTCCAATTTCGAGGGCTGAAGAAAGAGAATAATTGTGTCTCTGGTATCTAGAAATACAATCTCTTTTATCAAAAGTAATCCACCCAAATTCTTTACCAGTTCCGCTAAATACAAAAGATGGGATAGATGTAACAATACCTTTATTTTCTGGTTAAGTAGTTTTCGGTCCTTTGATATTACTAGGGTTTTCAGTATTCTGACATAACTAAAGAAAGATATAGAATTATAGGTGGAAAGACAAGTCAATCTGTCCTCTTACTTTAACTACGGACCTGCTTCATTCACTATCGACTATATTATTCCTTCTCAATCCTATCCCCTTAGACTATCCTTAAAGGTTGAACTCTGCACCAGAAAGAGTAGCTCTAATTTTAAAATACTTCTAGATATCTGGTCAATGGATTAATAAATACCACAAATTACATGGGTTCCCACTTCACTTCAAGTTCATCAAGGGTTTTGTACAAGGGTGTTTGTGGAGCTTCATTGTGAAGTAGAGTCGCTAGCCATAGTTGGATTTTTGAATTCTGGAGCTATACATCATGTGACTACATACATAGATCTTATTTCAAAAAAAATTTAGCTTCACGTGATCCCTTATATTACCACCCTTCCTAGTAGTTGCAATGTAAAGGTCACTTCTAAAAGCTCTCTCGCTTTCCTTTCATTTGTCCTGCATCATGTGTTGTTTACCTGTAATCACCAATGCTATAGTATCTCAATTTCTCGACTAGTTATCCAACTATATGATTTGATTTAATTAGCCTCACTTTTATGTGCTCTACAAGTTCTCTGAGAGTGGGCAAATTTCCCCTTTACTATAGACTTCTAATGTCTTCAACTCTGTTTAAGCTTGTTGATTCCAAGTGGTGCTCTTAGTTGTGCCGCCTTACTATCTATTTTCATCTGGTAACTCTCCTTGTGAATCTAACTTTATGCCTTATGGAATCAAGGGTCGGGGTATGTTCCTTCTGTTAGGATAAAAATATACTGCTCGCACTCCTTGTGAGATTTTCTCCTAAACAATCATCCACCTGATTTGCTTGTCCATGTGACTAGATAACTCAGGTTACTCTTCTCCGATAAGTGCATCAAGAATTCTCACCCTTTCATAATTATTCATATGGTCACTTTGAGGCCTTATTCTACACTAACTCGTAATGATTTTAAGTACTTTCTCGACATTGTTGACGATTCTCTAGGGCTACGAGGGCTTGTCTCATGGGTTCCAAAAGTAATGATTCTCCTTAAAGTTCAAGCTTAAATTGCCATGATTTCAAACCAAAGTGTGTCTCCTTTTCAAAAGTTTTAAATGGGTCGGATTTGATGAGGTTATGTGGCTTCCTGCTCACTCGGCTCCTAGGAGTATTGACAACGTCATTGTCATGTATGGTAATTTTTCTACCTCTGGCATTCCACCGCCTTAGGAAGGGTTAGATTGTTCGAATTATGATAATCTCATAAGTAGATGACTTCTTTTCCATCCTCATGCGCCTGTGGCATAAAGTCCTTGTGTCGCTTATTGTTAGGAGTGAAATCAAATTCCACGTATTTCATTTGCGGCCTCAATCACACCCATGTTGCAAAAGTCTTACCATTTGAGCTCAACTACTTACCTTACACTCAGGGACACAACTGGTGTATCCAACTTGATCACTTCTTTAAAATCTCAAGTTCACATACATGGTATCAACCTTATCTAAGAATACTAGTCACCACTATGTTTCACTTATCTGCTAATTAATGTAGTCACCTGGATTAAACCATGTCGGCATCATTAATAGAAATCCTCATGTCTCTTAGCATATAACCTCGTGAAATACTCTGCTCAGCACATTAATGGATTTCTGAATAATTCCAGCCCAATCTTGAACTCCGTTGCTCCTTACTGTATTAGGTCTATTTGTTATTGAAGGTTCAAATGTGTCAAAGTCACCCTGTGATCTCATATAATTAGTAGGTAATTTTATGGTCAATTTATTATGGCACATCTTAGAGTAATCGTGAAGGTCACCACAGGTTTAGTTTGGGTGTCCGCATAGAGATTGAGAATTCAGGAGGGTGAACCGGTTATTCTCAAAAATTTCTCCTGTAGATGTTATGTGAATTGATAATGAAGGGTACATAAGCGCATTTCCCATTAGGTTGCACTAGGGGTATGATGTTTCTCATGTATTTGTGTTTTCATAGATCAATGTATAAGAAGGTAGTTGGAAGATCCTTTGTGTATCATTTTGGTGTAGATTATTGAAGGTGAAGTTAATAGGTAGTTAGCTTATGCAAGGTATCTAGATATCATCCTTGTTAGGTAAGTTTAGGGTTTGGGATTGTTTTTGCGAATGTGTTATGGCAAAGCTTGTAAGTCGAGGAGGCCACCTTGAAGGCCGAAAGTGTCGTGGAAGGAAAATATTTTCGCTTGATTATATATCAATTGGTTTTGACTTGAAAGGTACCTTATTGGTGTTATGATCTAAAAATGTGCAGTCCATGTTCAGGTGTCAGTATGATAATGTAGTTCTTGTGATTCTGAGAATTAATGTTATGGGTAAATACATTGTGGTGCTTTTTCGAGTTATTGATGAGCTTTTAGGATGGTTTTGGGTGATTCTCTGACTGGTGGATAGGCCTAGTTACAAATGAGATGCTACCGAAATTTCTGAAAAATTTGGTTTTGAAAGTTGTCATCTCTAAGCAATTACATCGGTGTCAAATTTTTTGCAAGAACACTCCACTCCCCTAATTACCCTAATATTGTGACTTCTCAAACTTGGTGACATAAATTTATATGTTGTTGTGATTAGTTGGATCATGTGCAACTCATTGTAATAGCTGAATTATGTGCAACTCGTTGTAATAGTTAAATTATGTGCAAATTTGTGGAGTTAACTGAACTATGTGTGGCTTGTGGAAGTAATTGAATTATATGCAACTTGTTGAAATGACCGGATTATGTGCAAGTTGATAGAGTAACTGAAAATGTGTGGAATTGGTTAAAATGTGTTTCGGGGGCTCTATGACAGGTAGGTAGGCCTAATTACAAAGGAAACTCTGGCGAAATTTAAGGAAATAACGAAGTTAGTAAAAATTTGGGGGTTGGCATGTTTTGTGTTCTCCTAACTAAGTGATTCCCCGAACCTCATTCGAGGACGAATGATTCGAAGTGGGGGAGGATGTAAAGACCCGTAAAATTTCAAGTCTAAAAACAATACCCGAATGGGTCCCCATGTGGTTATAACTATATAAATTCTTAAAACGGACCCTAGTGGAGTAAAAAGTACCCGGGACTTAAAAGATAAAATTTTCCAGAGTTGCGCAGATCTGTGGTCCACTATGCGATCACAAATCAGGTATGCGGACCGCATAGTGGTCGCATACCTGGACAGTCTGTTGTCCAATTTGAGGATAGCTATGCGGCCCAAGATGTGATCGCATTTTGAGAATGCGGACCGCATAGCTGTCACATCCTTGCACCTCCATTTTTGCGAAGGAGGTTATGCGACGCACTATGCGATCACATAACAGGTATGCGAACCACATAGTGGTCGCATACCTGGGCAGTCCGATTCCCATTTTGGCCCATTTGAAGGCCATTTATGCGACAAGAATGTGGACCACATAGAAGGAATGTGATTGCATTCCTGACCGCATTTCCTGCTTCGGGGCTCCTAATTTCTAATTTTTATACCCGACCACAGCTTAATAAAACACTTAACCCCTTTCATTTTAACGGGTATCTGAAAAAAATAAAGAGAAGGGAGAGTGATTTTAGTGAGAGAAAGTCTTATTCTTCATCAAATTGGTCCATCATCTTTACTCAGGCCCGGAAATTATCGAGTAATCTTCATCTTCTTCACCATAAAAGGTAAGTCCCCACCCTATTTCCATTCCATTCTCATGTTTTGGTTAAAAATGGAAGACACATGAATTGGTTCTTGAAGATAAAAGCTAAGACTTGCATGCATGTTCATGATTTGTCCTAATCTAGCAAAGGGGTGTAAGTTAGAGTAACCTTCCACTAAAAAGGGGATTAATTAATCAAAGGGGTCACATAGTGTTTGATGAAATGCCCAAATGAGTTCATGATTCCAAATTCTAAGTTTAAACATGTCATCTTAGATGGAAGGCGATAGAAGGTCTGGTGGTTTGAGAATAGATATTAAAGGGAAATTCCGATTCGAGGTATGTATGGCTAACTTTAATCATTGTAGAGTCACCTTGTTGGTGTCCGAGCATTTGGTATGAGTTTCTTTCTTGAGCAGATGTGAATTGCTTGTTCTAATATGTTGAGACGTAAGATGTTATTCTTTGATTGTCCTAGTTGAGTGCCATGCCACCATGCAATATGAGATTGTGAAAAGGGTGATTCATTGTGCTTACTCTATCATGTGCAAATATCGTTATCTGTTGAATACATCGGTATGCAAGGATGTACCACCAAATGAAAGAAATGATAACGAATCCAATTGTTGAATGTATCTAAGTGCTAAACGTTGTGTAGTAAATAATGGAAAGGAAACGTGGATAAACTAATTGAGCTATATGTTGATGGAATACCGTATATCACTCATTGTTTGATAAAGATTTATGGGCCTTGATTTCATATGGTTACTTGGTTGTTACGAATGAATATCCTTGATGATGAGAATCTTTGTGATTGAATTGTTGGTTGATGTTGCTACTAATTACATTGTTGAACGCATCAAAGTGCTAAAGGCTGTGTAGAAAATGATGAAAGTAAATATGGACTGATTTTATTGAGTTAAATGATTGTGGCAACACCATATATTAATTACTGATTGGTAAAGATCATTGTGCCTTGATTTCACATAGTTATTGGTTGATATGAACTTATTTTCTTCATGATGAAGATCCTTGTGATTTAATTGTTGGTGGTTGTTGATGTGGATGTGATTGTACAGTGGCATCGGGTTGCGCACCGGAACACGAAGTAATAAGGGTGGAGAGGTAATAAGGGTGAAATATGATTGTACAGTGGGATCGGGTTGCACGCTGCAACACGAATTAATAAGGGTGGAGAGGCAATAAGGGTCAGATGGGACTGTACGGTGGGATCGGGTTGCGCACCGCAATAGATGAAAAATTGAAATGAGTAACTGTGAAACCTTCATTTGTGATTTTCTGTATTTCTGTGTGGTATTTTCTTGGTTTCCCTGACTGTCCTCTATTTGTGTAGTGTTTGATTCTACTTAGAATGAAGCTTGTTCATACATACTAGTACTATTCAGTGGTACTAATGTCCCTTTTGCCGGGGGCGCTACATCTTTTACATGGATGTAGGTGGTTCTATAGCAGGTAGTTCCGACCGCCAATAGTGGTGCCTCCTCTTCATCCTCTCGGGGCCGTGTGTAGTCTATATCATCTTTTTTTGTATATGTTGTGTCTTTAAAGGTATAGTCGGGGCCTTGTCGCCGGCAAATCTATGTAAACTCCTAGTATTCTTAGAGGCTCTGTAGACACTATGTGAGTTGTATATATATATATATTAAGCAGTAGTTGTATTTATTCGCAATCATGGACTGAATCGGAAATGTTGCATGTAGATTGTATCTTTTTGTAACGACCCGACCGGTCGTTCCGTGAGATTTACCCTGTTTCCCCATTTCTGCATTTGTTATATATTGCTAGCCTATTTTTGTTGTGTTGGGTCCGGAGTGAGTATGGTGAGAATTTAGGCATTTAGTCTCTTAAAGTACCCTAATAGTTGAGAAAGTCAACTGAAAGTTGACTTATTGGTGAACCACCTCGAAATGCGGATTTTATGGCTCGGATAGCTTCGTTAGGTGATTTGGGACTTAGGAGTGTGCTCGGAATGAAATTTTGATGTCCGGTGTAGAATTAGGCTTGAATTGACGAAAGTTAGTTTTTAGTGATTTCTGGTCGGCAGTGGAAAATAGGCTATCGGGGTCGGAATGGAATTCCGGAAGTTGGAGCAGGTTCGTAATATCATTTTGGATATGTCTGCAAAATTTCAGGTCAATCGGAGGTGTTTCGGTTGGCTTCGGCGTAGTTGACGAAATTTGGAAGTTTCAAGTTCATAGGCTTGAATTTGATGTGATTTTGGTGTTGTTGCGTTGTTTTTGGTTTTTCGAAGACTCGACTAAGTTTGAATGAGGTTATGGGATATTTTGGTATGTTTGGTTGATGTCCCGAGGGCCTTGGGTGTGTTTCGGGTGGTTAACGGACCAACTCTTAGCTTGAAAACTGGGCAGATTTTTGCTGGTGTGAAGTTCTGTTTTCCTTCTACGCGATCGCGGGAGGATGTTTGCGATCGCGTAGAGTAAAAGAGTGGGTCAGGCATTTAGTTCTATGCGATCGTGTGGTTAGGATTTGTGATCGCATAGGTTGGTCAGGTAAGGCAGTGCGATCGTGTGGGTGTTTATGCGATCGTGTAGTGGATTCTGAGGCGTGTGTGTGGGGTGGAGAGTTGTTCTATGCGATCGCGTGTATTGGTTTGCGATCGCATTCGTTGGCTGGTTTGTGCATCGCGATCTCGTGCCAAGAGTCTCGATCGCACTGAAGAAAATTTAATGGCTGGGCAGAATGTTTTAAAGGCCATTTGTGCGAGAATAGTTCATTTTCCACCATTGTTGAGCGAGTTGGGAGCACTTTTGAGAGGGTTTGAAGAGGAAATTGAAGGCAATCACTTGGAGGTAAGGTTTTGAACTTCATAACTTGTTTATATGTCGTTTTCTAAGTAATTAAACCATAAATTGCTGGAATTAAACCCAAAATTGGGGAAGAGGAGTGCATGGGAATTGGATTTTTTCTTTTGAGGATTTGAGTGGGCAATTGTGGTCCGATTTTAGTGTTCTTGGTATGTATAGAATCATGGGAGGACAAAGATTCTAATGATGCAAATTTTATCAGATTCCGAGACGTAGGCCCGAGAATCGGGTTTGGCCGAATTTCGAGATTCTTGTATAATTTGATAGCTTTCGATTTGGTTGTAATCCTTTGATATATATTGATGATGTTAAACTGGTTGCTAGCTTCGGAGCAATCGGGAGCCAATTTGAGGGGCAAGGGCATTGCAGACTAGTGTTGTGGCTCGGTAGAGGTAAGTAATGGTTATAAATCTTTTCCTGAGGGTATGGAACCCTGTACCACATATTTCTCACTGGTTTTAGAATGGAGCACATGTCGGATGATGAGTATGTGGCGCATACTGATTTTTGGATGGGGCTAGGTCCTCTCCCCGGCAACTAAATGAGTTGCATATTTTACTCAAAACATTATGTTAAATTATGTTCTAAAGATTGTTGAAAAATTTGGGCTATAAGTCGTGTTTGGGGCCTCGTGCCAATCTGTTTAGACCCCTTGGGGGATTTTATTACTGTTGTTTTTCCTCACTGTTGATGATTTCACTCAGCCACATTGTGCTTACTATTTTCGAAACTCAGCCTGATTTACACTATTTTGAGATTTAAAATGATGTTTTGGGTCGAGTACCCTGTTTTACTGATTTGCCCGAGGGGCCTTTTGAGTGGTTCTGTTGAGTGATGGTGAGGTGCTGAGTGATATTAGCGCTTGGGCTGAAGGAGCCCCTCCAGAGTCTGTACACACCCCTAGTGAGCGCACCGAGTGCCGAGTGCCGAGTGCCGAGTGCTGAGTGACGAGCGATTAGGAGGCATGAGTGACTGTGAGGTGCTGAGTGATTGTGAGGTGCTGAGTGAATGTGAGGCATACCCGAGGGGCTGATTATGATACACGTTTTTCCTGAGGGGCTACTTATGATTTTACTACTTTCATTCCGAACTTATGAAATATGTTATGCCCGAGGGGCCTCTATATGATTCATTTCAGTCTCACATTAAATCTTTCGGTTTGAAGTTATTAAAAATATGCATTCTTCAAAGGACTTTTCTAAAGTTGGTTTTAAGGCATGATGTATGTTTACTCTATTGGAAAGTAAGCCTGTGTATATTGTGATTTTGATGGCATTGATTTTATGTGTTTCCTTGCCGCTTAGACTTGATTTATTTTCATTACTACTGAGTTGGCGTACTCACATTACTCCTTGCACCTCTGTGTGCAGATTCAGGTGCAGATATCGAGCATTTGCTATTTATTCCGCGCGGAGCCGGATTGCGGGATATAGAGGTAGTTGTTCAGCGTCTGCAGCATCTCTGTTTTCCCTTCTTGTTGTATCTAGCATTTATTCGGAGATTTTGTATTATAATAGTATATTTTGGCTTATTCCTCTAGATGCTCATGACATGTTGGCTCCGGGTTTTGGGGTTGGTGGTACTATATAATTGGCCTACTCTATTTAGTAATCTCTGTATGTTTTATGAAATGCTTGAAACTTAATTGGGATTTTTAAAAGGAATTGTGAACTTGCGGTAGTTGGCTAGCCTAGTTCCACGATAGGCGCCATCACAGTCAGTTTAGGGTTTGGGGTCATGACCGTTTGGTATCAGAGCCTAGGTTACATAGGACTCAACGCTCATGAGAAGGTTTAGTAGAGTCTTGCGGATCGGTACGGAGGCGTTTGTACTTATCTTCGAGAGGCTGCCGAACTTTGAGGAAACATTTCTACCTTTCTTGAACTCTTTCGTGCTGATCTATTAATTCTTGAAATCTGAAATTACGTTGTTTCATTCTCTCACAGATGGTGAGAACACGCCATACCGATCAGAGTGACCAGTCACCGCCTAGACCAGCGAGAGGTTGAGGCCGTGGTCAAAGCCGTGGTAGAGGTGGAGGGCCAGCCCGCGCAGCAGCCGTGACAGTACCACAGGATTCCCCTATCGATCAGGATTAGGTTCTCGCCGATGGTGTTCCAGCGGGACAGGCTCAGGCACCGGCAGTGCCTATGGTTATTCTGGGTCTTTAGGAGACCCTGTCTCAAATATTGACAGTATGCACCAGTTTGGCTCAAGCAGTCTAGCTCAGGCCGGGGGAGGCAGTCAGACTCCAGCTGCCCGGGCACCTGAGCAGGATGCACAGGGTATTCAGGCACCGGGAGCAGCCCCAGCTCAGCCAGTTGCTCCGGTCCAGGATTATGTGGTCCCTGCTATGCCTGAGGACAAGCAATGCAGGTTGGAGAGGTTCAGCAGACTTCAGCCTCCGACTTTCAGCGGTACAGAGGGAGAGGATGCCCATGGGTTTCTAGATAGGTGCTAGAGGATACTGCGTACCGCGGGTAGTTTGGAGACCAGTGAGATCTCATTTGTTACATTTCAGTTTGCGGGTGCTGCCTTTACCTGGTGGGAGTCATTCGAGAGGCGTAGGCCGGTAGGTTCAGCAACCTCACCTGGCAGCAGTTCTCCACGATCTTTTTGGAGAAGTATTTTCCTCAGACCTACAGGGAGGAGCTGCGCAGGTAGTTTGAGCAGCTGTGCCATGGAGAGTTATCAGTTACTCAGTACGAGATGAGGTTTTCCGAGTTGGCTAGGCATGCTTCTGAGATTGTCCCTACTGATAGGGAGAGGGTGAGGAGGTTTGTAGATGGTCTTTCTTATCAGCTTCGGTTATTTATGACTCGGGAGAGAGTATCGGGTGCTTCATTCGAGTAAGTTGTTGACATAGCTCGAGATATTGAGTCTTTTCGCTGCTAGGAGCGGGATGAGAGGGAGGCCAAGAGGCCTCGTGGTTCGGGCAGTTCCAGTGGTTCTCCTTTCAGGGAACAGTTTCAGCAGGGTAGGGGTCGTTCATTCAGGATTCCTTAGTCAGGCCGCTCAGCATATAGTGGTGCATCTTTGGGGCAGGGTCCCCGTGGTTCTCAGTCAGGCCGTACTTTATTTGGTACCCTCCCAGCTCAGAGTGCAGCTCGAGCACCCCCGGTTCAGGGTTCTTTTATGTAGGAGTCTTCCAGTGGCCGTACGGGAACTAGAGGTTTCTATCAGTCCTCGCCTCCAGCTTCAGGGAGTTGTTTTGAGTGTGGAGAGTTCGGGCACGGGTGGAGGCAGTGTCCCCGCCATTCCGGTGGATCTTCTCAGCAAAGGGGCCAGCCCTCGACTTCAGCTCCAGTCACTTCACCACCCGCCCAGGCAGTCAGGGGTGGTAGTCAGTTAGCTAAAGGTTGCCCTAGAGGGGGAGGTCGAGCAAGGGGAGGTCAGGCTCGCATGTATGTATTTCCAGCCAGGCCGGATGCTATGGCCTCAGATGCCGTGATCACAGGTATTGTCTCAGTCTGCTGCCGAGATGCCTTGGCTTTATTTGACCCTGGTTCTACATATTCCTATGTTTATTCATATTTTTCCCATTTTCTGGATGTGCCCCGTGAGTCTCTAGTCACCTCTGTTCATGTGTCGACTCCGGTGGGCGATACTGTTGTTGTGGACCATGTGTATTGGTCGTGCATGATATCTATTAGGGGTCTGGAGACCCGAATGGACCTACTGTTACTCAGCATGGTCAATTTTGACGTGATATTGGGCATGGACTGGTTATGTCCGTGTCATGTTGTTCCTGATTGTCACGCAAAGACCGTGACCCTAGCTATGCGGGGCTGTCCAAGGTTTGAGTGGAGAGGTTCTCCTGAGTTTATGCCTAGCAGGGTGATTTCCTACCTGAGGGCTCATCGCATGGTTGAGAAACGGTGTTTATCTTATTTGGCCTTTGTGAGGGATGTCAGTGGTGAGACTCCCGCTATTGATTCAATTCCTGTGGTCCGTGACTTTCGGGATGTGTTTCCTGCAGACCTGCCAGGCATGCCACCTGACAGGGATATTGATTTTGGTATTGACTTGGTGCCAGGCACTCAGCCTATTTCTATTACACCTTATCGTATAGCACCAGCGGAGCTAAAGAAATTGAATGAGCAGCTTCAAGATCTCCTGGATAAGGGGTTCATTCGTCCTAGTGTGTCACCTTGGGATGCACCGGTGTTGTTCGTGAAGAAGAAGGATGGGTCCATGCATATGTGTATTGATTATCGACAGCTGAACAGGGTTACGGTGAAGTACCGGTATCCCTTGCCCCGCATTGATGATCTGTTTGACCAGCTTCAGGGAGCCAGAGTGTTTTCCCAAATTGATTTGAGATCTGGGTATCATCAGTTGAAGA
>MDKI01155313.1:0-16585 GCA_005239505.1 Nicotiana paniculata | reverse complement strand
AAAATTGCCTTGCTAGTTTTGCTCTCAATTCTTGCTTAACTTCGGCTTTTGTGCGTGTCTGTAGAATAAAAACAATCTGCAATATATAGGATTCGTAGACGAGAGATTTACTAGAGCTCTAATTCTACTCTTCCTTGGTGGAAGAGTTCTAGTTAATCTCAACTCCTCCAATCCTTCCTTATCTTTTATTCTGTTCTTATTGAATAAGGAGTACTTCTCCATATTATCTCGCAATCTTTTCGATCAGGAGATATCCAATGTAATTCGCATATTTCATTTATCTCCTGCATGTGCACCTCGTGTGCCTTTAACTCTGCATGTGTCTATGTCTCCGGTGATGGACCTGGTTCAACTTTAAGTTCCTTTGTCAATCTTCAAAACCAATCAATTTCTTGGGACAACAATGAAGATACAACAGTATTGAAGGCCTCGAAGATGGCCTCTTTATGATCAATAATGAACAATAAATGAAGAACAATTTAATGAACACAATAAATGAAAGGCAATAAATCAATGGAACAATTGTAGAGAATGTTTGAGTTAGAGAGCAGAGAATGTTCTTGTTCTTGTATTGAATATCATTTATGTTACAAAATGATAAGGGTCCCCTTTATAAAAGAGGGGGAATCCCAACATAGTACATGTGTAATTATTACAAATATAAACGGTCGGTACAGCCATTTAATATCATGGTATGGACTTGTACTATTTTTGCGGACTTGGTCAGCTTTAACCACGTGCCTTTTGGGAATTTCCCGCTTTTTCATGATGGTCTTCTATTTACACCGCCTCGAGGTCGAGCGTGGATAATCCTCGACATGCTTCCTCTATGTCAAAACTCGAATTGCTTCGAGCCTTCTAAAGACCTGCGATGAAGTGCCATAATGATCATAAAATTGGGCTCTCCGATTTTAGCCGTATACAGATAGTCCCCGCGCTTCTTAGAATGAAGTGATAAGAAATGGTCTTGAATTCTTACCTCTTCGATATCCCTATTATGACGTCATCCTCATCAGAACATTAAATGACGTGACATAAAGGCTGCGCAAAGGTCGCTGTCAACACGATTCTCGAGAAGCGCACGAACTGCTATTTGTTCGACCTTTCCGCTTCAAACATGCCCAAATGGCTTCTATAAATACTTCAATCGTTTTCCTTTCACAATTTTACAACATCTTCAAGTCTTCAAAATTCTACTAACTTTTTCTACTTGCATCCTCTTTCTGCGCTTGCTTCTTCATCTTCTTTCTTTTAAACTCAGTTACAATTACGGCAAAAACCTCCAAAATGGTACCCCAAAAAGAGGGGGCCACTTCTTCATCACGCCCGTCTAAGGGAAAATCAAAAACTCCTCCTAGTGTGGAGCACTGCATTCCTGGTCCCTTTGACACCGTCTCCGATTTTACCATCGAAAAACCCCCTTCTACACTGGGCCGATGCGAGCCCATGTCTCGGTATATGAGTGTAGTGATCGATACAAAGATGGTAAAACTAGACTGACGTTGGGGGGAGGCGGCGCAAGTAAAAATCCCCCCAGCTGAAGAAAGCACGGTCACACATAAAGCTGGCTTTCTCAGCGTGTATACATACCCTTTCACTTTAGGACCCGTAGATTCTTCTTCTCCACTGATAGACCCGGTGATTCGACTTTTGTCGTCAATACTGGGTGACGCTCGGTCAGATTTATCCCTCCTTCTGGAGGATTGTATATATGATCTAATACATTTCCAACATGGTCAAGGGGATGACTTTCACCCTCGATCATTTGATCAGATTGTATAGCCCTCGTCTCTTTCGAGGGGGTTTAATTAAGTTGCACCGTTGATATACCAAGGCGTTCTTTGCCTGCATCGACGAGGAAAAAGACCGAGGATGGATGAGCCGATTTTTTAGAGTCAAAAACTCGGACATCATCCCTGCTAATAGAATGTCGTTCCCGGAGGAATGGAATATGAAGCGTAAGTATCCCCATATCGAGTATGTTTTACCACCTCTTTTTCTTCTTCCGATTTGATCTCCTTCTCTTTTGATTGATTTTCTTCTGATGGTGTAGCCACCGTTTGATTCCCCGGCGTGGTCCAGGACCTTCCAGGATGGATCAAACTTTTGGACTCCGCTTTTCCATACAACAAACACGTCTGGCGCGATTTGGCTAAAACACGGTGGCAGACCAAGAACCACGGTACGCTCTCATTGTTGTCATTTCCTCATTCTTTGTAAGTATTCTCTATGGCAGTGAGTTTGGTACATCATGCCTGTGCAGGTCTTGGGGAAGGCGTGTCGATGAGATCGCCCCCTCCTGGTGAGGAAGAGGCTTCGAAAATCGCTAAGGACAAGAAAAGGAAGAAGGAGACACCTGCGGAGTCTCCAAAATACAAGAAAGCAAAGGCTCGGAAGCCCAAGACCTATGCTTTGGTCCTATCCTCGATGGCCGCTGAGAGCCTGCGTGCCGAGGAAGAAGATTATGATACCTCCCCTTTGGTACAAAGGGTAAAATGAAGCGTTGATGCTCCGAGAATTACTGGAGGGACGTCTGCTGAGTCGAAGGCGGCCGATGCGAACCCATCTTGTGATGAGGAGACCCTCGAGGAGGGTTCGAGTGCAGTCCCCAAGCCGCTCGTCGGACATGGTACAGTCTGCGTCGGTGAGTTCGAAGGGCCTGTTTCTGAAATTTTTCGGGGGTGAGAGGAAGCCGCGATGGAGGTTAATGTTGCAAGCGGGTTTCAATCGGGCCCGTCATTCTCTCCAGGGGAGATACGAGATGCTCAGGACAGGAATTCCCTAGTTTGGGGACCTCTCGGGGAGAGGATGATGCATTCAGAGATTACTTTGAAGGCGTTGAGGAGGAGACCGATATCGATGCCCCTGTTTCTCTCGAGGAGGCCGAGAGTATTCAAAAGTAGGTGACCTTCTTGATATAATATTCTATGCTTCGAATTTCTACTCTTGCTTTTATAACTTTCTTCTTTTGTGTTGTAGGTCAAGAAGTTGTATGACCAAGCCTTCTCCAAGCTGCAAGATGAGTTGACTCATCGTTGATAAGATTTTGAGAAGATTATATCGGAGTCATTGAGTTGGAGGCTCTATGTGCCCGAAAAGAGGAGTTGATCAACCTCCGGGCAGGCTCGAAGAGAGCGCTCCAAGAGAGGGCCGACTTCATCGAGCAGGTACTCTGGTACCCATAATCTTATCTTTTATTGTCATACTTGGTGCTAATTAGCTTGTCTTCTGTATTTGCAGATTGGGCAAAAGGATACCCTAGTGGGGCAGCTTCGGGGGGAGATTCTGGCCAAGGACGCCGAGATCCTCGAGCTAACGCGGCTGAATGATGTTGTGTCCTCGGAGAGGGACATACTTCGGGGAGAGCTATCCTTGAATCAGGGCCTTCTTCGAGGTGCTCAGTAGGAGGTTGCTACATTATCCGCGGCCAAGTCTGAGGCCGGTGAATTTGTCTCTTCGTACAAAAGGGATGTTGCCGCCGAAAATGATCGGGCCAGGGAGATATCCGAGAAGGCCGAACTAACACTGGCTCGGGCAGTTGTACATGCTCGCTTGCAAACCAGGAGGCAAGCCTTCGAGGAAGCGAGTGCTGAAGGTGCCGATCTCTCTGTCGAGATTGAAGAAGCCAGGGCCTTAGAGGAAGAATCGGCAATTTCAACTACTCCGGATAAGGGCTCTGGAAGCGACTCGGGCAGTAGTGAAGGTGAAGAATAGATTTACTTACTGTTTTGTTTTTTTGTTTTTTGTACATGGGATCCTCGGGGGAGCTTTGTAAAATACCCTTGTAAGTATATTTTGGAATGGAAAAGATCTCTTCGTTTCTTATCTTTCAAACTTTGCCCTGCAATGCTTATGCAAAAGTCGACCTTCGAGCTATGAATTTTAGCTCTTTGGAGCCCGTTCCTGTAGTAACAGAGATCCTCGGGATCGGACACCTTCTCGAGGCTAGGTTGGCATGGGAGTTTTGGATCCCTCGAACATTGTATGACAACTTCATTCATATGAAATGACCGTGAAGTGATCGAGGTGGCCCCGCCGGTACACTTCCCCAAAAACTATAACGACCTTGTCAGAATTAATTGGCCCTCAAAGTAGATGAATAGTCGCTTCTTTTTATGTATATACACACTTGCTTCTTCTTTAGTTTAGGTCTTGCAGCTTTGCGAAACTAGTTTTCTCTTTAACATTTTCTTCCCTTTCTTGCGAAACTGCTTGAGCTTTCTTCCTCTTTATATTTATTCGAATAGTTATGGATGTCGTGCCCAAATACGCTCACCAAGAAGAGGAAGCTCTACCTCTGCTTCTTGCCCGGTCAGTGGCACACCGCCGGCGTACGGCGAGTTAACTTCGAGTTGTTTTGCTTTGAAGAAAGACTTTGCACTAGAGAAACCCTTCGATGCTCCGGGCCAACGAGAACATGCGTCGAGTTTTATTCGATCGATATAGGAGAATCACCTCGAGGCCGTGAGGAGAGATTGTGGATGGGGAGAAAATGTGATGTTGCATATACCTTCCCGAGAAGAGAATATTATGGCCTATGTAGGGGGATTCCTGAATATGTATACGTACCCATTTACATTGGGCCCCCTCGACCACCTTGTGCTCGAATTATGTAAAAGGTATCGAGTCACCTTAGCTCAGATTTATCCGTCCTTCTGGCGGATAGTGCTAATGATAAGGTTCTTCACTGAAAGGGCCAAGCTCGAGCTTACCCTTAGCCACCTTATCAAATTATAGCTGCCTCTGCATTGTCGAGGCCTGATTGCGTTACGACACTGATCCACCAAGCCTTTTATTGACAGTGACGATGAGGACTGTAACCGAGGATGGATGAGTTGATTTGTCCGAGTGAGGACCGTCGACATCACTCCTGCGGAGTTCCTGCCATTTCCAAAAAAATGGAACTTCAAACGTAAGTACTACATCGTACCTTAGTGCCCTTTGCTCTTGACGATTTATAAGAATGTTTCTTTTTCTCTTTCTCAGTGGTCCTGTGGATGCCGGAAGAGATCCAGATCTTGCGGACTGGGCTCGGAGGCTGGCAGCTTCCTCGACCTATGATGAATGCAAGTGGAGAGATCTGTCGAAGGGCAGATAGGAAGCAAAGCACCACGGTATGTGCCATGTGATTGACTTTGAGGAATGTTTTCCTTTATGTGTATTAACTCCGCCACCACAGGCGTTGGTGGATTCTCGGAGATAAGATCGTGCCCCTTCGAGGAGGGGGAAGGACCATCGGCTTCGGAGCTGAGGGAGGACAATAAGCGAAAAAGGTCCCCGATGGATGAGGACACTCTCAATGAGGCAGCACAAAGGAGACGCCGCCGCTAAAGAGGACCTTATATACGTTGGTTATTCCGTAGACATCAACTCTCCTCGGGAGGATGGTTTTTCATCTATGGCTCGAAATAGGGGCCCTCCCGAGGTTGCCGATCCTGCTGGACCTGAGACCCTCTAGCCTCGAGGGAGAGGTTCCACGAGAGGGAAGGAGCAAGAGTCTTTCACCATCATCTGCTTCCCCCGTCGAAGGTACTTTGAGGGACGCTCCGGGACAAAGGACGCATAAATTAAGTGAGGTCTCGAGCGATCATATCCCTATTGAGATCGGTTCAACTGGGGCCGATGGGACCAGGCCAGTAGACGCACGCTCAAATTTTGAGGAGGCTCAGCGGCTCTGTACCGTGGTGAGTTTTGGTTGACTTTGTCAGCTTCTCAGCTTTGTATTTTCATCTTTTGAACTGAAGCGTCTTTTTCATAGGCCTTTGGCAAGCTCAAGTTCGAGCTGCTCCGTTAGGAGACCAAGTTGCGGGAAGCTTCGGGCAAAGAGAAATCTCTCAGGCTTCTTTGCAATAAGAAAACAAAAGAGTTGATATATCTTCGATCGGAGATGCATCGGAGTAGAGACTACGAAGGCAATCTCGAGCAACAGGTAATCCTTATTTTGAGGGAGTACATGTTTCCTTTCCCGTCTTTGAGAACTAATGTTTCGGTGCTTCAGTTGCAGAGAAAAACGAAAGTGTTGGAACGCCTTTGGGGCGAAGTCGTACAGGTCAATTCTGAATGCAATGTATTGAAGGCGCAGATAGGTGTTCATGTTGCAGCCCAAAGGAAAGCTTTGGCCAAGGCTTCTGCCCTCGAGGTACAACTTTGCAATGCTCGAGGAAGTAGCTCGATTCAGATGAGCGGGATTACCAAGCTCGAGACTGATCTTTTGAAGATGAAGGCCGAGGTCGTGGACGCCCGGGCTGAAGCTGAAAAAGTTCGAGCAAAGGCCGATAAGAAAGTGGCCGTTTATTTGAAAGATGCTGTTGATGCTCGGGCTGAGCTGAGGGGAGCCTTTGATAGAGAGAGGGGGGCAATGAGTATACGCGATGCAGGTCTCGGAGGGAGACCCTCGAAGAGATTCATGCTAGGGGCTTTGATCTCTCGAAAGAGATAAAGCAGGCCAAGGCGGATGAGATCGACGCCAAGTTTTTCCTTTCTTCTGGTGCCGATGCTGATTTTTGAAAGCCGCCGAGCAAGCTGGTCCCTAGAGCAGACTAGGTTTTTCTTTCTTGTCCTTTGTAAAAACTCCTGTGGGAGCATTTTAAATGTATATTTGTAATACACATATATAAAAAATCCTTTGTTATTTCTAATTAGCTTGTGTCTGTCTTTCTTTTTGTTTTGAATTCCGATGTTTGTCGATAATTATCCCGATGAATTGGACTTCGAAATGAAACCCTTGGGGTTATAGATTGGCCCTAAGGATTTTTAGGCTGGCCCGTGGGCTCTTACGCATTTGGACCTTAGGCGCTTTAGTTAACCGTTTAGGGCTCAGTCTTCGAGTCGGGTTTCGACTCGAACTCATCGACCCTTAGGTTTTTTAAATCGGCCCTGAGGCTCTTTAGGCTAGGGCTCAGGCTCTTATGCATTGGTTCGGTACGAACTTTGATATAGTTGGTGCTTGGGCTCTTACGCATTGGGTCGGTACGACCTTTGATATAGCTGGCGCTTGGGCTCTTACGCATTGGGTCGGTACGACATATAATATGGTTAATCGTTTAGGGCTCAGTCCTCGAGTAGAATTTCGACATGATATCATCGACCCTTAGGTTTTTTGAATTGGCCCTGAGGCTCTTTAGGTTGGCGCTTAGTCTCTTATGCATTGGGTCAGTACGACCTTTAGTGTAGTTGGTGCTTGGGCTCTTACGCGTTGGGTTGGTACGACCTCTAACCGATTCTTTTCAAAGTATTTTCGAAGTAATTGGAGGCCTGTGATTCTATGGCAAAAGTCGGACGTCTCTGAGTCGTGTTAGTTTAGCCGAAGCCTTATGACCATAGTCATTGTGTTTGGCCGTAGCCTTTTAGTCCCCGAGTGAGATAGCCTCGGTGTCTATATCGAGGGTATGCCTTTTTAGGGGTCTTACAAATTTGATATATAGCCTTGACTTTGATATCGGGATTATACCTTTTTAAGGTCTTACAAGTTTGTACATGCCTTGCTTGAGGTCTTACAGTTTTGATATTGCCTCGTGGAGGTCTTATGATTTATGCCTTGCTCGAGGTTTTACAGTTTTTATATTGCCTCATGGAGGGCTTACATTGGTGCCTCATGGAGGGATTATATTGTTGATATTACCTCATGGAGGGCTTATATTGTTGATATTACCTCGTGGAGGGCTTATATTGTTGGTGTTGCCTCATGGAGGGCTTACATTGGTGCCTCATGGAGGGCTTATGAATTTGAAGTTGCCTGATTGAGGTCTTACGGTTTCAGGTTAGATAGCTTGATGAGCCGACTATCGAGGATAGTCCCGGAGTCGGGGCTATGCCTTTTTTTAAGGTCTTACAAATTTGACGTTGCCTTGTTGTGAGCATACAAGTTTGAGCATGACTGGTTGAGGTCTTACAGATGCGATATTGCCTCATTGAGGGCTTATGAGCTCTAAATTTCCAGCCTTGAGGTCTTTTACGGCTTCGAGTTTTTGAAGTCAGTCCCCGAGTATTAAGGAAATTTCTGGCCCTGGGGTCGTTTCTTGTGAAAATAGCAAACCTTTCTGAAGCGCGAAGTGTTTGATGATAAAAGATTCTCCTTCGATTACTTGGTACAAGTATACATGTTTTCTCTGTCAAGTGTTCGATTGTTCTATGTGGACACGGTTCATTTGACCGTTTGGTCCGATACATCATTCTCCTATCGAGACCCCTTTTGGCATATTTTAATTTCTTCAAGGAGGTGATCTCCTAGGGGGATGCCCCTCAGTATTTGAGGTTTATCAAAGAGAAGCCTTGAATACTTACTGAGTTCTCCTTAGGTAGCATATGGATGTTGCCTCATTAAAATCTCGTTGGTGAAACCCATTTGGGATAAAATTCGACATAAGGCAAAAAGAGCGCAACGCATGCTTTAAAACCTAAGGCCTTCGAGCTGGAGGGTGCTTCGATTCCTTTAAATCGAACACCTGCACATAGGTTAGTGTAAAATGTGAAGGAAATAGGGAGAGGATTGTACCTTGACTGTGGTGGCATTCAAGCCTTGATATGCTTTAGTTACTCGTTCTGAGGACATGGCACGGTCCTTTACTCGTTCATCCGAGGATGTAGTTTGTGATTTCTACTCGGTTGTTTGCTTGTTATTTGGCTCCTTTAATATAGAAGGTGTCAGTGCCGGTGCCACATCATGCACTGCGAACATTTATTTTGCTGCGTGCTGCTCTCCATACATTATTTTTACTCCATCCTTCATAGGAAACTTCATCATTTGATGAAGGGTTGACTGCATCGCCCTCATACTGTGAATCCATGGCCTTCCAAGCAATGCATTGTATCTCATGTCACCTTCGATGACATGAAACTTGGTATCTCTAATTTTACCGGCCACGTTGACTGGGAGGATGATTTCCCCTTTCGTTATCTCGCTCGCCATGTTGAATCCGTTGAGGACACGAGAGGATGGAACGATCTGTTCGAGCAATTCGAGTTGCTCTACCACCCTCGATCTAATTATATTGGTCGAGATACCTGGATCCACGAGCACACGTTTAACCTAAAATTTATTTTAAAAAAAAGAAATTAACAGTGTGTCATTATGATGTTGAGACAAGGTCTCGATGTCCTCTTCGCTGAATGATAAAGCATCTTCAGTTATGTAGCTCCGAGTTCATTTTTCCATGGTGATGGATACATTTGTTCTCTTAAAAATGGGTCCCTGAGGGACGTCGACTCCACCAATAATAATGTGTATGACGTGTTGTGGTTCTTCTGTTTCATTTTTCTTATTCGCCTCTCTTTCCCGTAATTGGTTTTTAGCTCGGTCGCTGAGGAATTCTCGAAGGTGCCCTTTGCTAATCAGTTGTGCTACTTGTTCTTGGAGATGTCTGAAATCCTCGGTCCTATGACCGTGGGTACCGTGATATTCGCATATCAAGTTAGGGTTCCTTTGTGAAGGATCTGATAGTACAGGTCTTGGCCACCTAGTGTCTTTGATTTTACCTATGGCCGATACGATGTTTGAAGGATCAATGTTGAAGTTGTACTCAGATAGCCGGGGTGCCTCTACCGGCCCTGTGTGCCTGTCAAACCCTGATTTGTTCATAAGTCCCCGAGGATTCTGGCCTCGATCCATCCTTTGATCACTTCGAGGCATGTTACGCCTCGGGATATTTCTCTGATTTTCTATATACGGTTGATACCTTTGTTTGCTTGTCCTCGGCTCTCTTTCTGGAAGCCTTGATTCCTTTTTTAAGAGCCTGCTGGGATACACAGAGCCTAAGGGGGCTCCTAATTGGTCATCCTCGACTCTGATCTTTGACTGATACATGTTGTGCACATCCGACCAAACTACAGCAGGATACTCGATTAAGTTTTTCTTCAACTGCTTTGAAGTTATCGAGCTTCATTCATGCAAGCCCTGAGCGAAAGCTTGCATTGCCCAATCAACGGAGACCGGTGGTAATTCCATCCGTTCCAGTTGGAAGTGGGATAAGAACTCCCTTAACATCTCATTCTCTTCTTTTTTTATTTTGAAGACGTCATATTTACTCGTAGCGACCTTGATGGCACCAGAATGCACCTTCACAAAACAGTCTGCCATCATGGCAAACGAATCTATCGAGTTTGGGAGCAGGTTATGATACCGCATCATGGCCCCTTTGGACAGCGTTTCTCCAATTGTTTTCAATAAGACGGATTCAGTCTCGTCATCTTTTAGGTCGTTTCCTTTCACAGCACAAGTGTAAGCAGTAATGTGCTCATTTAGGTCCGAGGTCCCGTTGTACTTTAGGAGATCGGGCATTCTGAATTTCTTCGGGATGGGCTTTGGGGCCGCACTTTATGGGAATGGCTTTTGCACGAACCTTTTTGAATCTACACCCTTCAGAATCGGGGGTGCGCCCGGGATCAGATTGTCCCTCGAGTTATAGGTCTCCACCTTTTTGTCGTTAGCTTCTATCTTCTTTTCGCCTGATTCAATCCTCTTTGTGAGGTCCTCGAGCATCTTCATAATAGCAAGGTCGGCTGCTGACCCATTATTGCTCGACCTTTCTCGTGCCTCTTCGACTCGAGGAGCCGTCTCTGGTGGTGCTGTGCTTGGAGTTCTTTGATGGCTTTGTAGCTGAGCAGTAGCCACTTGTTGTGCTTGCAACATCTCAAAGATGACATGAAGGCTAACTTATTTTTCCTTTTGAGCAGGGGCTCTCTGTGCTTCATACTGGTCTCTTTTGCGCACACTTCTGTCTGTATGAGAGCTTACATCGACATGTTGAGCGTTGTGTGAGCCTTCATCAACGGGAATTTGCACTGGTGCCCCTTCAGGGTTTTGCGGGGTACACCGGCACCTGAAGCAGCTGCGTCGTTCTCTCCATGATCCTCAAGACCGTTGTTTTCATGTGCATTCACTGAATAGACATTTTCTGACCTGAAATTGTAGAATCTTGAACAAGAAAAGTGTAAACAATAACTTGTGTTTTAGAAAACCAGCACTAAAACAATCACTATTATTTTTAGCCCCACGGTGGGCGCCAAACTATTTACCGTGAAAATGGTAATTACAATTATATCTGATTTTGTTGTTCTAAAAACACGTGATTTTTTCTAATACTAGTTTTTTAGGCAATAGATTCTAAGTGAGAGTTAAAAAAATGAGATAAGAGCAAAGGATAATGGAATTGTGCAAACCTAGCAGTTAAGAGACGGGGTCTCGAGCTTGGTCGAAATAGGGCCTCGAGGTCGAGCTCGAGGGCTTGACAGAGGGCGATCGATGAAGATACAAAAGTATTGAAGGCCTCGAATATGGCCTCTTTATGATCAATAATGCACAATAAATGAAGAAAAATTTAATGAATATAATAAATGAAAGGCAATAAATCAATGGAACAACTGTAGAGAATGTTTGAGTTAGAGAGCAGAGAATGTTCTTGTTCTTGTATTGAATATCATGTATGTTACAAAATGAAAAGGGTCCCTTTTATATAAGAGGGGGAATCCCAACATAGTATATGTGTAATTATTACAAAGATAAACGGCTGGTATAGCCATTTAATATCACCGTACGGACTTGTACTATTTTTGCGGACTTGGTCAGCTTTAACCACGTGCCTTTTGGGAATTTCCCACTTTTGCATGATGGTCTTTGATTTACACCGCCTGGAGGTCGAGCGTGGACAATCCTCGACATGCTTCCTCGATGTCAAAACTCAAACTGCTTCGAGCCTTCTAAACACGGGCGATGAAGTTCCATAATGATCATAAAATTGGGCTCTCCGATTTTAGCCGTATACACGTCTCGGGTTGTTTAGAGCCTTACTTGGTTATATTTATCTTTTGAGGTCGCCATACGACATCAACCTGATCATCTGTCTTAGCACTTTGTTGAAGTTTCGAGATAGAAGAATTGAGTAATAATTAAGTGCAATCAATATAAATATTAAAAGTAGAATAAAAAAAATTCATTTAGTTGCCATAGAGGTTTTATTCAGATATTATTGGCTTGGCAAGATACTCAACAGTCAAAAGGTAGCTTTTGAGACCCCATATATATCGGGATTGCAAGGGTCACGACCCCAAACCACCCCGGTCGTAATGGCGCCTATCGCTACTAGGCTAGCCGATTCATTATTTATAGCATAAAAGACTCTTTTCATTAATTCATTTGCTAAAAATATTGATCATAATTCTTTCGTTTAAACATTTCAAAAACATGCGGAAATAAGTAAAACATAAAATCACTACCCGATCTCAGAGTCACTAGTCATGAGCAACCAGAATACAAGTCTGATACTGTCTACTCAATACAAGATGAGTCTGCAGAAAATAAATACTAAAATATAGGAAGGAGAAAAGAAAGGTTGTGGATGTCGTGCAGCTACCTCGCTAACTCCGGGATACTCTGAAGAAAGATCAGCACTCACTCGGATGCCCTGGCACCTGGATCTGCACACAAGGTGCTGGGAGTAACGTGAGTACGCCAACTCAGTAAGTAACAATTATAACTAAAGACTGAGTGCAGTGACGAGCATTTAAAATCACATAATTCTCACAACATAAAAACCTCAGTGAAAATAACAAGATCAAATCGGTTTTTTAATTCAGAGTATCTCGTAAAACTCCAGTTTCAATGAAAGTCGTTTAAAACATTTATTCAGTATTTTCAATAAAGGCTCAGTATAAAAGTAGAGTGAAAGTAGAAATTTCACAAACAAGCCCCTCGGGCGAAGCATCACTCATAAATAACTCCTCGGTCGAGCCTCTCAGTCACTCATAAATCAACACTCATCACTCAGAACTCACACTCAATAGGTACATGCACTCACCGGGGGTGTACAGACTCCGGAGGGGCTCCTACAGCCCAAGCGATATACTGATGTGGCGTGCAGCCCGATCCAATATCGTTGCAGCATGCAGCCCGATCCATATATGTATATATAACGCTGCAGCGTGCAGCCTGATCCATAAATGTATAAATATCGCTGCAGCATGCAGCCCGATCCATATATGTATATATAACGCTGCAGCGTGCAGCCTGATCCATAAATGTATAAATATCGCTGCAGCATGCAGCCCGATCCAATATCCTCACAATCCGGCCCTCGGCCTCACTTAGTCATCAACATCACAAGCCGCTCGGGTATTTCAGTACACAACTCAGGGGACTCAGCCCAAAACAACTTTCATGTACTTAAAAAAAAGAGTAATGAAACAGATTTGAATAATAAACAGGTAAAAATCATGACTGAGGACGTACTTTCCATCAAAACAGTGTGAGGATAGTAGTAAAATACCCCTGACGGTCCAAACAGTACGGCACAAGGCCCCAAACATGGCATTCAACCCAAGTTATAAGAATCATCTCTAAAACACATAGATATCATATAGAGTTTATCAAAATATGCAACTCTACAGCTGCCACAGGACTGACCAAGTCACAATCCCTACCGGTGCACGCTCACACGCCCGTCACCTAGCATGTGTGTCACCTCATTTATCAAAATAGTACAAAATTTCGGAGTTTCATACCCTCAGGTCTAGACTTACAATCGTTACTTACCTCAAACCGGATGAAAATCTACTCCGCAATGTCCTTGCCGCTCGACTCGACCTCAAATCTCCCCGAATCTATCCAAAATCAGTATCATATCATTAATACATGCCAAAGGAACAAAGCCCATGCAAAAATTATCAAATTAAATTAAAATTTCCGAATTTGGCCAAACCCGACCCCTGGGCCCACGTCTCGGTATCAGATAAAAATTACAAAACTAAAATCCTTATCCTCTCACGAGTCCATACATACCAAATTTACCAGAATCCAACCTCGTTTGACCCCTCAATAATCCAAATTAAACTCTCCAAATTTCAAGCACTAATTCCCCAATTTTCACCCCTAATTTCTACAAATTCCATGCTTAATCAATTGGAATTCACCATAGATTCGAGTTTTAGGTTCAAAAACATTACCTCAACGAGTTTCCCCTTGAATCCCTCTTCAAAATTCTCCAAAAGCTCTAATCCCGGCTTCAAAAATGGAGGAAATGGGTAAAAATTCGTGAAAGGTTTAATTTATACCTGCTGCCCAGGCATTTCCGCATCTGCGGTCCCTATACCGCATCTGCGGTCTCCGCTTCTGCTGATTTCACTTACTCAGCCCACTCCGCATCTGCGATCGCCACTTTGCACCAGCGGGCTTGCAGGTGCGATCATCCATTCACATCTGCGACTAGAGCCCCAGGATCCCTTCCCCGCACCTACGACACTTCACTGCATCAGCGAGACTCACACCTGCGCTTCCCATCCGCAGGTGCGGCTATAGCAGAACAGCAGCACCAGTTGTATTTCTCAAGTTTCAAATCTTCTGATAACCATCCGAATTCAACCTGAGGGCCTCGGAACCTCAACCAATTACACCAATAGGTCACATATCCCTATAAGAACTTAGTAGAACCTTCAGAACACCCAAAACAACAACAAAACACCGAATTAACCCCGAATTCAAGCCTAAGGATTTCTAAACTTCCAAAATTCGCCGACGATGTCGAAATCAACCAAACCACGTCCGAATTACCTGAAATTTTGCCCACACATCAAAAATGACACTAAGAACCTATTCAAACTTCCGGAATTCCATTCCGACCCCGATATCTAAATTTCCACTGCCGATTGAAAATCGCCAAATATCCAATTTCGCCAATTCAAACCTAATTCTACCACGGACCTCTGAATAACATTCTAAACCCACTCTTAAGTCCAAAATCACCTAACGAAGCTATCCGAGCCATAAAAACCTTAATCCGAGATCGTCTACCTATAAGTTAACTTCCGGTTGACTTTTCCAACTAGCTAACCAACTTAAGAGACTAAGAGTCTCATTCCTCTGCAAAATCACTCCGAACCCGAGCCAACCGACCTGACACAACATAATAGAGGTGAACCACATATAATGAAGCAGAATTGGGGGAAACAGGGCTAAAACTCTAGGAACGACCAACTGGGTCATTACATCCTCCCTCTCTTAAACAAACGTTCATCCTCGAACGAGTCTAGAAACATACATGGAGTCTCAAAAAGGTGTGGATATCTGCTCCACATCTCCCGCTCGGTCTCCCAGGTAGCCTCCTCTACCGGCTGCCCTCTCCACTGCACCTTAACAGAAGCTATATCCTTTGACCTCAACCTTCGGACCTGCCGATCCAAAATAGCCACTGGATCCACATCATAAGTCATATCACCCTCTAACTGAACCATGCTGAAGTCCAAAACATGGGACGAGTCACCAACATACTTCTAAAGCATGGAAACATGAACTACTGGATGCACACTCGACAAGCTGGGTGGCAAAGCAAGTCTATAAGCCACCTCCCCTACCCTATGAAGCACCTCAAAAGGCCTAATGAACAGGGGGCTCAACTAGCCCCTCTTCCCAAACCGCATAACACCCTTCATGGGTGACACCTTCAGCAGAACCTTCTCCCCAACCATAAAAGATACATCAAGGACCTTTCTGTCTGCATAACTATTTTGCCTAAACTGCATTTTGCGAAGCCGCTCCTGAATCAACTTTACCTTATCTAAAGCAACTTGCACCAAATCTGTACCCAAGAGTTTAGCCTCACCCGGCTCAAACCAACCGATTGGAGATCTACACCTCCTCCCATATAAAGCCTCGTACGGAGCCATCTGAATACTCGATTGATAACTATTATTATATGCAAACTCAGCGAGTAACAGAAACTGGTCCCATGAACCCCCAAAATCAATGACACAAGCGCGTAACATGTCCTCCAATATCTAAATAGTGCGCTCGGACTGCCCATCCGTCTGAGGGTAAAAAGCTGTGCTAAACTCAACCTGAGTACCCAACTCCCGCTGCACGGCCCTCCAAAATTGCAATGTGAACTGATTACCCCTATCATAAATGATGGAAACTTGAACACCATGCAGCCGAACAATCCCTCGGATATAAATCTCGGCTAACCGCTCCGAAGTGTAAGTAGTACCAATAGGAATGAAGTGCGCAGACTTGGTCCACCGATCCACAATAACCCAAATAGCATCGAACTTCCTCGAAGTCCGTGGGAGCCCAACTACAAAGTCCATGGTGACCCGCTCCCACTTCCACTCCGGAATGTCCAACCTCTGAAGCAATCCACCTCGTCTCTGGTGCTCATACTTGACCTGCTGACAGTTGAGACACCGAGCTACAAATCCGACAATATCCTTCTTCATCCGCCTCCACCAATAATGTTGTCTCAGATCCTGATATATCTTCACGGCACCCGGATGGATGGAATACCGCGAGCTGTTGTCCTTCTCAAGAATCAACTCCCAAATCCCATCTACATTAGGCACACATATCCGACCCTGCATCCTCATCACACCATCACCACCAATAGCCACATCCCTAGCATCACCTCACCTAACCCTATCCTGAAGAAAGAGCAAGTGTGGGTCATCATACTGGCGCTCCCTGATACGGTCATAAAGAGAAGACCTGGAGAATACGCAAGCCAATACCTGCCTGGCCTCCGATATATCCAATCTCACAAATTGGCCCGCTAAGGCCTGAACATCAAGTGCTAAAGGTCTCTCTGCTGCTGGAAGATATGCTAGA